>JAUTBQ010149169.1:0-14324 GCA_032361185.1 Lepetodrilus ovalis | reverse complement strand
CCACAAGGACTAGATGATGATACTGTATATGTTGTTGTTGAACTTGGACTTACAATAATACTAGAGGTTGTCTCTCCTGTATTCCAAATAAAATTTCCTGTACCTGTTGCTGTTAACTCAATATTTTCACCATTACATATTAAAACATCATCACCTGCATTTACTGTTGGGACTTCATTAACTGTAACTGTAATTTCTTTGGAAACTGTGCATTCTCCATTGGATGAACTAACAGTATAAGTGGTATTTTCTGAAGGATTTACTGTAATACTAGCTGTTGTTTCGCCTGTATTCCACAGATAATTATCAGCTCCTTCGGCCGTTAGCACTACTGTTTCTCCATTACATATTTCCACATCATTACTAACACTTAAATCTATTGCAGCCTCAACAGTAACTGTAACCTGCCCCTCAGCTGTATTAGAACAACCATCATTTGTTGTTGTAACTATATAAATTGTTGTTTCTGTTGGGTTAATTGTTATGCTCTGTGTTGTTTCACCTGTACTCCATAAATACGAATCTCCTCCAGAAGCTGTTAAGATAGTTTCAGATCCACTACAAATTATAACATCCTCACCAGCATCTGCAGTAGGTAATTCAAGTACTACAACTTTGAGACTATCTGAAGATATTCTTCCACTTTCATTTGTAAGTGTAACTGAATATATCGTTGTCTCTGTTGGAGTAACTGTAATACTTTGTGTTGTTTCCCCAGTATTCCACAAAAATTCTCCAGCTCCAAATGCTGTTAAAGTTTCTGTTGAACCACTACATATTTCAACATCCTCACCAAGACTAACATCCTGACTACCAATATTTTGAAATTCAAAAGCCCCCAAATCATAACCATCTCCTTGTGGTCTACTATGCATATCTTTATCATAGGAAACACTCTCTAATGTAGTTCCTTTATCTACCATTGGACTATCTGCTTGCAAATGAAAGTCTCCATTAGCTTTATCAACAAACAAAGGCTCTATATTAAATGCATCTGAACCTTCCACTCCCCATGTGTTATAAAAATTATTAGTATCCCAGATAAATCCATCATCGGTAATACCATTATCTTCTTTTGTAGCACAATTTGATATAATAGAGTTTTTAATTTCTATTGCTGAATATGTTTGATTTACTTTATAATTATAGCGTCCAATAAGAGAAACATTAACTTTATTTATAGTTAAATTATAAAATTTAATATTATCCGAACTGTATGATCCATCTTCATCTGCATATATAAAATAGTCGGTGTTATTAACTACAATATTTCTAAAAATACTATTTGTTCCTTCTTGCATTACTATTGCATATCTAGTATCATGTATATATAAATTTTCATAAACATTACTATCTCCATCGCAAATTATTCCTCTCACTCCGTTATAGGCTTCCATATTTCGCCATACATTTCCTGTACAAGTTAAATCTCTAGAAGTCATATTATAACCTATATTAACTGATACATTATTCTCAAATAAATTAAAATTTGAATTGTACCTCACACTATAGGCGTGACCCGTATGAGCATCTCTTTTATCAATTTTCCTTTCTATATGCATGTTACGCACTATACTACCACTACCTGTCTGGAGTTCTAAATAATAGTCTGGACTTAAACCTTGAGGATTATTACGATCATATTCATCCCCAAATGCTTTACAACCATCCAATAAATTATTACTACCATTAATCTTATACACTCCTTCACTACCATTGAGCCCAAAACATTCGTTCAATCTAAGGTAAGAATTGTTAAAAAAGTTTAAGGCAAAACCAACTCCTACTTGACCAGAAGTACCAAAATCTTTACATATTACTCTTTCTAAAATTACTTTTTTAGTCTTGTTACCAATAGTTATACCTGTTTGGTAATTCTGTATTTGCAAGTTTTTAAAAATAATAAAATTTAAACTCTCTTTTAATACTAATCCCGTCCCTCTTCTTCGATTTTCTCCATCAATTAATGGTATTTCATCTGAGTTTAGGTCACCATCACCATAAGAATAATATAAACGTGTAATATCTCCTGGAGTATCTTTATAACCTTCAAATACTATGGGTTTATCAACCTTTCCACTATGTCTAGTTTTCAAATTCTCATCTCCATAATATCCTGCTTTAATCCAAACTATATCTCCAGCTTTAGCTACGTCAATTCCTTTTTGTATTGTTCTAAACGCACTTGCTTCAGTTAATCCATCATTAGAATCATCACCATCTAAATTGACATAATATTCAGAACCTGTAATATCGGGTATTGGTAAGTTATTTTTTATATATTGTAAACTAAAATCTGGCAAAGCATTTCCCTGCATATCTGTAATATCACTACCACCATCATACTTAAATACATTATTGTGATACCATTTAAAAGAAGAGGAAACTATAAAATAATGCCCTGTTAATCCTCCCGAATTAATTACAACATCATCGATACTAAGTCCTTCTTTATCTATCAAATCAAAACCTGTAACAGTTGATCCATTTAGTGGAACATCGCTATCAAAATATATTTTATCAGGTTGACCTACTTCAATTCTGAAATTTGAAATTTGTGGGGGAGTATTACTTGCTGTTGACATTTCTACAACAAATAATAAGGCAATTAAAAAAAATATTTTTTTAATCATAAAAATTCTATATTTATTAATTAAATTATTTACTTAATTAATAGCGGATATTATCTCAAAATCATAGCAGAATTACAGTAAAATAATAGTTGAATTAAATTAGCAGAAATTCAAATATTATATAGACTATTTTAAATAAACTTTTCTTAGCAGATTCATTTGAACGGATGTTTATGTACTTATATTGTGTAAACACCTATAAATTATTGATCCGTTAAAATGAATTATTTTGAGGCGAACATATTATCAAATTCTATAGGAAATCTAAAGATTTTATCAAATGAGCACCTTTGTTAACAAACTACATATTTTTGTTAATAAATGACAATTCAATATTCTATAATCGTCATGATCAATTACTTCATTAAACGCTAAAAGCTAAATTTAAATATTATGAATTGAAACATTTGAACTCACAATTAAGAAAAATAATAACTCAAGTTGTAAAAATTAGCAACTAATTTACCATCTAATCATCACCATTAATATATATTTCTATAAAGGAAGTATAAAAAATCAACTGAAATAAAATATAAGCTATTCGTATAAAAATATATTTATAAATAAAATATTACTTTTGTGCATAATACAATCATTTTTATACAATTGATTTTATGTATATTTAGCTATGAGTTTAGAGATAAAAATTATTAAAGGCGAAGATGCTTTTAAGTTACTTGAGGATAATTCTTTTATTTCTAAATGGTCAACTTTAGCCTCACTGCAAAAAACCATAACTATAAACCAAGAATATTCATTTGTCTCAACATGGTATAATCAATATAAAAGTATATTTCTACCTGTATTTATTCTAGGTTTCAATAAAGAAAATGAAATTTGCGGCATTATCCCTTTAGCACAAAATATTAATAGCCATGACATTACTCATGCAGGTGCATGGCAAGCAGAATATAAAGGGTGGATTTGTAGGGCATCAGTAAATGAAACATTTCCTGTTCAAGCATTAATTGCTATAAAAAATCATTTTGATATAAAAATATGGCATTGGGGCTGGATGCCACCAAAGTCAACCAAAAACTGGTTTTATTCAGCCGAATTAAAAAAAGAAAATATTTACTTTAAATATAAAAAACAAAATTCTCCATTTATGAATCTTTTAAATGAAGAAAGAATCATAAAAATAAAAAAAAATAAATCAATAAAAAATCAAATCAATAGATTCTCAAAAAGAGGTGACTTTTATATTGAAAGGATTACTTCTAAAGAAAAAGCTGCAAGATTAATTGATATTCTTGAAAAACAATCAGATTTTAGACATTTAGCTATCCATAACACAGCTCCTTTTAATGACGATCCTATTAAAAAATCATTTCATATCAATAGATTAGATTTCCAAAAAGATAATCATTTTACAGTTTTATGGTCTAACAACAAACCTTTAGCTTTTAATTTTGGAGAATGTGATGATGAGACAGTTATATTAGGTCTTATTACTTATGATCCTACTGAAGGGAAAAACTCTCCTGGTAAAATTTTCTTAATAAAATTAGCTGAATTTTTAAAAGAAGAAGGCTATAAGTATTTAGATTTAACACCAGGCGAAAATAGCTATAAAGAATGGTTTAGCAATGATCATCAAGAATTATATAGCCCTATTGTATTTTTCAAAAAAAGAAATTTCATTGTCTCTAATATTAAAAAAATTATTAAAAAAAATCTCAAAGTAGACATTTATAAAAAGTACATTTTTTCAACTTTTAAAGCATCTATCCCTACAATAATAGATAGATTTATAAAATCTTATAACAATACTTTTGTTTACTATCATTTAAAACTAAAAGCTATTGATAGCCATACGAAAAACAATACTAATGTCCATAAAAATAATTATGCAGATCTGTTATTGTACAATGAGGAAAATAATACTACAAAAAAAACAACTCTTCTTTCAAATGCATTGAAACAATTTGTAACAGATGATATTCTTTTTTCTATAGTAAAAAATGACACACTAGCTCATTATGGTTGGATGACAACAAAATTGAGAAATCAAAATTACCCAGAATATGACAAGCATTTCAATTTTTCTGAAAATAGTGCCGTACTTTACGGATTCTTTACAGATCATAGTTTTGTCAATAATAATTTTCTAAGCTTAACTATTCAAAGAATGATTGATGAATGTCATCAGAAAGAGATTTCAGATATATATATTGGTATTTTTAATACTAATATTTCATTTATTAATATAATAGAAAAAATTGGTTTTAAAGCATCTCAAAAGCTTGAACAAAAAAAACTATTATGGAAGATGAAAAATAAGCTAACATACTTAAATAAAGAAAATTCTTAAAACGAACTATCCCCAAGGTAAAACCACGCTCGTTTTATTTTGACCTAGATCGAAATTTCTTTATTGTACCTCACCCAAAACTTTCTCCAAATGTTTTGACCTCAGCCCAAGGAAAGGTCAAACAGGAAACTCCTAATCAAAGCCATGGGAAATTCTTTAGATTAAAAAAATATACTAATAAATTACTTCTCAATATTCCTATCTAAATTTTGAAATTCGAAAGCTACTAAATCATTTCCCTTTCCTATACATCTTCCTTTCATATCTTTATCATAAGAAACACTTTCTACAGACATTCCTTTACCTATCATTGGACTCTTTTCTTGTAAATAAAACTTAGAGTTTTCTATATCAATAAACATTGGTTCTTTCGTGTATACATTTGAACCTTCTACTCCCCAAGTATTATAAAAATTATTGGTATCCCATACAAATCCATCATCTGAAACATCATTATACAATTTTGTTGGACAATTTGATATTATGCAATTCTTAATCTCAATATTTGAATACGTTTGATTTACTTTAGTACTATAACGCCCAATAAATGATACATTTACTTTATTGATGGTAAGGTTATAAAACTTATTATCACTTGATTTATATGAGTCAGCATCCTCTTCATCAGAAAAAATAAAATGATCAACATTGTTTATAACAATATTTCTAAATATGGTATGTCTACCTTCTTCCATATTTATAGCATATCTCACATCATGTATATATATGTTTTCATAAATATTACCATCGCCATCACAAACAATTCCTCTCTCTCCGTTATAGGCTTCCATATCTCGCCATACATTTCCAGAGCAGGTTAAGTCTCTTGAGGTCATATTATATCCTATATTAACTGATACACTATTTTCAAATAAATTAGCATTAGAATTATACCTCACACTATAGGCATGACCAGCATGAGCATCATCGGGCATTGTCTTTCTCTCTATGTACATATTTCTTACAATATTGCCACTACCTGTTTGAAGTTCTAAATAGTAATCTGGACTTAAACCTTGTGGCTTTATAGAATCATATTCATCACCAAATGCTTTACAGCCATCTAATAAATTATTATCACCATTTATTTTGAATATCCCCTCACTACCATTCAATCCAAAACAATCTTTTAATCTGAGATAAGAATTGTTAAAAAAGTTTAATGCAAAACCTACTCCTTCTTCACGAGATGTTCCAAAATCTTTGCATATTACCCTTTCTAATATTATTACTTTAGTCTTATCTCCAATCGTAATACCAATATTAAAATTTTGTAGTTGTAAATTTTTAAAAATACTAAAATTTATACTTTCAGACAAAACTAATCCAACACCATCTTCCCTATTCTTACCATCAATTAATGGCATTTCATCTGGGCTTAAGTCACCATCTCCATAAGAATAATATAAACTTGTAATATCTCCTGGTGTATCTTTATAACCTTCAAATACTATGGGCATATCAACCTTTCCACTATGCTTCGTTTTCAGGTTCTCATCTCCATAATATCCTGCTTTAATCCAAACTTTATCTCCAGCTTTAGCAGTATTAATTCCTTTTTGTATGGTTCTAAACGCACTTGTTTCAGTTAATCCATTATTAGAGTCATCCCCAGCTAAATTGACATAATATACTGAACCTAAAACATCTGGTACTGGCAAGTTATTTTTTATGTATTGTAAACTAAAATCAGGCAACCCATTTCCTTGCATATCTTTAATGTCACTCCCGCCATTATATTTAAATACATTATTATGATACCATTTAAAAGGAGAGGAAACTATAAAATAATGCCCTGTTAATTCACCTGAAATAATTACAACAGCATCGATGCTAAGCCCTTCTTTGTCAATTAAATCAAAACCTGTAGTGGTTGACCCACTTAAAAGAACATCACTATCAAAATATATTCTATCGGGTTGACCTACTTCAATTCTAAAATTTGAAATTCGAGGTGGATATGAAATAACAATATTAGAACATGCCATCGCTGAAATTATTACTGCAAATAAAATACCTATTGAAAACAATACTTTTTTTGTCATTAGAAATATTACTTAATTAATTTAAAACGAAACTAAACATAATAAATTATTTATTCTAATTTTAACATAAATATAAACTCTCAAAACATAGAACTCTACTAACACAAAACGTACATATATTTTTAATCTTTTTTAGAATTAACAGTCAAACAAAATTGTATTGGGTTATATTTGTTCTATTAGTTTAAATTGATTGAATCATCAATACTAACAATAGTTATGAAAAGCAATATTTTTATATTATTTTTACTTTTGTCTTGTACTTCAAATACAAAAGATAATTCATTAGCTAGTTTTCATATTATTGGTAAAATTGATACTTCCGAAGAACATAAGGTTTTTCTTAAATTACAAGAAGAAAAAAAACTTATAATTCTAGATTCTACTTTGTTAAATAATGGGGAATTTGAATTTAGAGGAAGCATCAAGAAACCGAGTGTATATGGTATTTTTATTGATAGTTTAAATGGGGCAATAGGTTTATTTATGGAAAATAGTACTATTAGGATTCAAGTTTATAAAGATAGCCTCGAAACTTCAACAATAAAAGGCTCTAAAACTCATCATGAGTATTTAAATTTCATAAAACAAACCAAAAAAATAACTTCAAAAATAAATCTTTTGTTTCCTGAGTTTCAAAAAGCTAGAGCAGAAAATGATGTTGATAGATTAAATCTTATCAATAAAAAAATGCAAGCTATTAATAATGATAATACTCGGTTTACCTTAAACTATGCAAAACAGCATCCTAACTCTTATATCAGTGCATTTGCATTATATTCAGTACTAAGAATTCCTACCATAGAAAAAGACACTATTTCAAAAATATATATTAACTTTTCTGACTATGTTAAAAAAGGTGACTATTCTAAACAAACCTCACTTTTTTTAGATAAATAAAATTCAATGTAACATTAGAGCATTATTTTACTTCCAGATTCCAACTCTATAGGAGGTTTTGATTGTTCAAATAATCGAGCACTCAACTTTCCTTTTAGAATTATTTTATCGTTATCAACCTCCAGCCAGCTCCCCTCTCTTAATCCCAAAACTGGAGCTCTGTTAAAACAATGAAATTCTTTAATTCGTGTTTCTCTAGTCTCCCCTTTATGTGTTGATAGGGGATCTGGATCCAAATAATGTGCATTGATATTAAATGGAATTACATCTAAAGTTTGATAACTCTTGGGAAATACTATAGGCATATCATTAGTAGTTTGCATTGTTGGTCCGCATATATTACTCCCAGCACTCGTACCAAAATAAAGCATCCCTCTTTCAATTCTTTGCTTTAATAAATCCATCAAATTTTGATTATACAGTTCTTGAACTAATACAAATGTATTTCCTCCTCCTACAAAAATTGCTTGTGCATTTTCTACCGCTTGTCTAGTATCTTTAAATTTGTGAATACTCTTTAATGATATTTCAATTTTTTTAAATGCAACAGAGGCTATTTCTGTATAAGCGTTATAAGTCATTCCACTTGGTCTAGCATAAGGAATAAATAAGATCTCACTTATACTTTCGAAAAAAACATGCAACGTTGGAATTATATATTCTAAATATGAGCTTCCATGAATGGTTGAAGTACTTGCTACGATAAGTTTTTTCATTTTACTAATTCTAGATTTTCAAAAATACATAAACTTATGCTTTAACAAAAGTTTATCACAACTTTAGAATATATTTAAGAATATGCATACTTAATTTGTAGAACTATGAGGCTACCAACCATTCTTATCCTAATTAGTATTTCATCTTTTAAACTTATTGCCCAAGAAAAAAGGACAAATCTCTCTGGTAAATTAACTAGTGATGACTTGTCTGTAGAAAATATACATATTTTAAATAAGAATTCAAATCAAGGTACAATCAGTAATTATTCTGGTGAGTTTCAAATTTATGTTAATACGAATGATACGTTGATTATATCTGGAATTCAGTTTTTTTACAAAGAAGTCATAATTACTCGATATCATTTTACAAATCACGTAATCACAATTCAATTATTTCAAAAAACTAACGAATTAGAAGAGGTTGAAGTCAGAGTCCATAATCTGCTTGGTAATTTAGCTGTTGACTCTGATAAAGTAAAAAAAACCATCTCTAAAATATCTAGCAATGCTTTAGATTTTTCAATGATAGACTTTAGTAAACCTGTTATCTTGGACATTGATAATATTGATATGTCAAAACCACCTGACATCTCACATTTAGTCAACCCTATGGCTCCTGGAGGAGGTGGTAGTGTGAGCTTTGGAAAGTATGTTTCTAAAGAAGAAAAAAAACTAATCTCTTTAAAAGAAAAAGATGGTAGAATTGAAAACTATAGAAATTTGTTTTTAGATACTTTTTTTACAGAATTCTTAAAAATTCCTGCTAAAGAAATAAATGAATTTTTAATTTATTGTAAATCTAAAGGTATTTTTAATCAAAGTCGTTATACTAACAAAATTGAATTAATAGATTTATTACTTAGAGAAAGTAAGAATTATAAAAAATAAAAAAATAAAAAATTCGTTAGCTATACATTGCTAAAATACATCTATGAACTTGGAAGTAAAAATTATTAAGGGTACAGAAGCCGTTAAATTACTTAAAAACAAAGCTTTTATTTCCAAATGGATGTCCTTAGCAAAAGGACAAAAAAGCGTAACCGTACATCAAGAATATCCTTTTGTTTCTACATGGTATCACCAATATAGCAATAGATTCCTTCCTGTATTTATTATAGGCTTTAACAAAAACTCTGAGGTAATAGCAATTTTACCCTTAGCACAAGATATAAATAATCTAAAACTTATGCATGCTGGAGCTTGGCAAGCTGAATACAAGGGTTGGGTCTGTGACAAAAATTTCGAAGAAACATTTCCTATTCAAGCATTAATAGCAATAAAGAATAACTTTAAAATTAAAAAATGGGAATGGGGATGGTTATCTCCTAGATTAACTACAAATTGGTTTCATTCTAAAATACTAAATAATAAAAATATTTTTGTAAAATATGAAGTTCAAGACTCACCGCTATTAGATGTTCAAAATGAAGAAAGAATTCATCATATAAAAACAAAAAAATCAATGAGGGTAAAAATAAATCGCTTTATAAAAAGAGGTGATTTTTACCTAGAAAGAATAACAACAAAAGAAAAAGCTTTACGAATCTTTGACACTCTGGCTGCACAAAATGACTTTAGACAGATGGCCATTCATGATGTAGCACCTTTTAACTTAGACACAAATAAAAAATCATTTCATATTGAAAGACTAAATTTTAAAAAAGAGAATCATTTTACTGTACTTTGGTGTAATAATAAACCTATCGCTTTTAACTTTGGAGAATGCGATGCTGATACTGTATATTTAGGTGTTATGTCATTTGATCCTACGGATAGCAAAAATTCTCCAGGTCAAATTTTAATTATTAAATTAGCTGAGTTCATAAAAGAAGAAGGATTTAGATATCTAGATCTAACACCAGGTGGAGACAACTACAAAGAAAGGTTTAGTAATTTACATCAAAAACTATTTTCTCTAGAAATATACTTTAATAAAAAAGATTTTGTAAATTCTAAACTAAAAAAATTTCCAAAAAACACTTTAAAAAGAGCTATAAAAAAATTCCATGTTGAGCCTGAAACTCTTATAACTAAAGTAATCTATAATCCGTTAAAAAAATTAAAAAAAATGTACTCAGGGCTTTATTGTAGTGAAACCTTTATTTACTATAAATATAATTGCAAAGATTTCAAAAAATTTGAGCTAACAAATAATAAAAAAATTAAAAAAAATAATTATTCAGATTTATTATTATATAGAGGAACTGACAAGAGTACTATTCTTTCTAATGCATTAAAAAGTTTTTCATTTGAAGACATATTATATACGATTACAATTGATAATGAACTAGCTCATTATAGTTGGATTACTAAAAGAACTGATTCAAAAATATTTTCTAATTCAAATACCAAATTTAATTTTCCTGAAAATAGTATTATTATTTATAATTGCTTTACAAATCCACATTATAGAAAACAAGGTTTTCACACAGAAACATTAAAAAAAATAATAAATGAGTATGCGAAAAATAATATTAGAGGTATTTATATTGGTGTAGCTGAAAACAATAATATATCTAAAAATGTAATTGAAAAAGTAGACTTTAAAGAATATTATAAATTTACAAGAAAAATATTCCTATGGAAAACACAAGAAAAAAAAAATTCATTATAACATTTTAAATAATTATTCATTGTCAATAACCTCGGGGCAAGCCAACGAGGCATGAAAAAGAAAAAAACCTCTAATCATTTCGATGCAAGCATCGATGAACCTGCCTAGCCGGCAGGCTGGTTAAACCCACTGATGGGATTAAAATCAATATTTTATACTACTTTTATCATGCAATTAACATATACAAATGCAAAAATTTAAACTAATATTATTGTTTCTTTGTTTATCAACAACATCCTTCGCCTTACACAAATATTACATTAGCTTAATTAAAGTTGACTATAAAAAAGAGAATAAATCACTTCAAATAACAATGAGAATTTTTATTGATGATTTACAAGAAGCTACAAATACTTTATTTAGTAAAAATTATGAATTAGGTACTGCTAATGAATCAAATGAAATTGATAGTTTGATCGTCACGTATATTAATGATAAATTTAATATTCTAATTAACGAAAAACGACAAACATATCAATACTTAGAAAAAGAATATGAAAATGATGTTGTTTATATTTATCTTGAAATTGAAAATATCGCAATTATCAATTCAATAGAGATAAAGAATAATATGCTAATGGAAGTATTTCCAAATCAAAAAAACATTATAAAACTTCACCTAAATATGGTTAAAAAAACTTTCTTTTTAACCAAAGAAAATGATTCAGAAAAATTAGCTTTATAAATTTATTAGTATTTTAGCCAAAAAATTGGAAATTAAATTGCGCTAATGGAAAAGTTTAAATACTTTCTACTACTTTTTATATTGATGTTTTTACTTTCTTTTGCTCAAGTAAAAGGAAATAGCAAATCCAATAGTAAACACCTAAAAAACACCTTACTTCAAACAGAGATTTACAAAAAAACATATAAAAAAGATTCTCTTAAAGTAGATTCTACAAAAAAAGAAAATATCACTTTATTAAAAGCTGTACTTATACAAAAAAAACTTCAAAAGAAAAGAAGAGCACTAGAAGAACGAAGAGAACGAAGAGATAAAAAATTATTAGAAAAAGCATTAATAATACAAGAGAAAAAAGCTATTAAAGAAGCCGAATTAAAATTAAAAAGAGCTCAAAAACATAATTTAGAACTAGCTTTATTAAAAAAAAATAAACAAATAAAAGATGTAAAAATTGTTAAAAATAATGATCCTAAAACGGTAAGAGATGCTACAAATAATACGATTAAAAAGCGACAAAATTTAAAAGAGAAGATTCTGTTAAAAAAGAAAAAGAAACAATTTGAATTGGCGAAGAGAATTGCATCTGAAAAACATAAGAAAAAAGAAGAGCAATTAACTATCATTAAGAAAAATAATGAAAAATTAGTAAATAATACTCAAGAAGTTAAGCTACAAAAACTAAAACTTCAAAAAAAAGTTCTCTTAGAAAAGAAAAACAAACAACTTGAACTTGCTCATCAAGTAGCTTCAGAACGAGAACAAAAAAAAGGAGAACGATTAACTACAATCAAAAAAAACAAAGAAAGCGTAGTATATTCTACTGAAAAAATCAAACATCAAAAACTTAAACATCAAAAAGAAATTTTTTTAGAAAAAAAGAATAAACAAATTAAACTAGCCCATGAAATTGCATCTAAAAAAGAGCGGAAAAAAGAAGAACAATTGACGACTATCAGAGAAAACAAGCTGAAAGTTATTTCTTCAACTAAAAAAGTAAAATTATATAAACAAAAAACACAAGAAAAAGCACAAGAAAAGAAACTAAAACAGTACTTAGAACTTAATAAAAAAATAGCCTCAAAAAAAGAGAATATAAAAGAGGCCACTAGATATAGAATAGAAAGAACTATTGCATATAGAGCTGGATTGAACTATTTAAAAAGGTTAGCAAGAGAACGAACAAAAGTTGTTACTATTCAAAAAAAGAAAGAAATTCAATCTGAAATAAATCAAATACTTAAAGAAATAATTGCAAAAAGAAGAGTTAAATACAGAGTTCAAAAAACAAAACCCATTTTTAAAGGTGAAGTCATAAAATTAGATAATAAAAGACTTTAATAAAAAAACTACATTTTAAATCGGTAGTTATAGCTATCACCAAATTTCTTTGTTTTTAAGAACTAATTCTAGACATCTTCTTGTGAGGAAATGAAAAGTAGTAGCAGTATAATAACGCTTGGCTTATCGTTAATAAAACCATAAATTTTTGTTAAAACTCAAATTGAAAACTCTGTTTACTTTCTAATTAGTTAACTTAGCTAGCTTAATTAACCCTTTTATTCAATGCAAAAATTTAAACATATCCTGTTTTTATTCATCATAATCACTTCTACAGTTTACGCCCAAAAAATAGAAATCAATAAAAAATTTGGACATATAAATGTTAGTAAATTCAGACAACTCAAACAAGAATTACCAACACCAAATTCACAACATACAGCCTCTGGTGCTCCGGGTTATCAGTACACTCAGCAACAGGTAGATTACACAATGAATATTATCATTGATGATGAGACTCAAAAATTATATGGTGATGAAATAATTACATATCATAATAACTCCAAAGATAATTTAGAATATTTATGGGTTCAACTTGATCAAAATATGAGAGCTCCAAATTCTAAAACGCCTGATATTAGACAAAACAACTTTAATGCAAGTTTTAATGGTCCTCAGTCATTTGCTAAAAATTATATGAAAAAACCTTTTAATGGAGGATTTCATCTTGATTATGTTAAAGATGCCGCTGATAATGAATTATCCTACACTATAAACAGTACGATGATGCGTATCAATTTAGACAAACCGCTTGCTTCTGGAGAAACCTTTGTTTTTAAGATTAAATGGTGGTATAATGTCAATAATTATTTAATAGCAAGAGGTCGATCTGGCTACGAACACTTTAAAAAAGACGGTAATAAAGCCATATAAACTAATTAACTCAAAGTGAGTAAAAACCCTATTCTTTAATAGCTTAAGTAGCTTTTTTCTATTTATAAACTGCCAAAGCCGAGAAGACTGATCATCACTAACTAAATCGAAAATAAGCTTTATATAAAAAGGATTTTCATTTAGTAGGAACTGCCATGATCCTGAAGAAGGCATATTTTTATTAGTGACTACAGGTGAATGAA
>JAUTBQ010149168.1:0-32721 GCA_032361185.1 Lepetodrilus ovalis | reverse complement strand
TGTAGAGTGGCAATACAGTTATCATCCTTGGTCTGTCAGTACCAGCCGGTGCTTGCAGGTTTACTGCAACATTCAGCACTATGAATGTTGCAGGTTTCCTCCTGCCCTAAACTGACAAGTCGTGATGTTGGTGAAAGATTCTAGAAAGTGACTATAAACCCCATTTTTTAAAAAGAATTAAAAAAATTGGGGTGGGGTGTTCTATAGCAGTTTTAGGTGTAGGTGAAGGTTAGTAGCGAACCATCTGTTAGATACAATTAAAAGATTTCCCATTCTTGAATTGAACTATGATCTCTGACCTTTCAACTTCCAAAAACGAAAATAATTTAATTAATTTGCCAGGTGGGCGAGAAGTGGATAATTTGTTTTCTTTTATCGTGTTCTGGTCAGTATTGTATTGACCCACAAAAATTCCAGAAATGATCACTGATTGTTGTCTCGATCTATAAACTCACTGGTGACCATTAATTACTTTGTCACATGGTCTCTCACCAAAACCCGATTTGAAGAAAAAAATGGGATGCTAACAAAGAAGTCTTGAAAGTATGCTTGGACGTAATATGTCTGATAGATGATGTTAACCCAATTTGCGATATCAATTTGTAACGAGTTGACGGTCTCACGACAAGATGCCTAGGGAATCATCAACGGGGAAATATACAGACAATTCTCAACATGTATCGGCTTGTTGATACAACGCTGGGGTCAATATCTGGGCTTTGACATTTGAAAATCTAATACTTGGCAGGTATGGTTTTATTCACCATCAATTAAGAAATGTCTACCATGTAACCCAATTATTGAGTCTGGACTGGACAGATTTGGATGCTACCATATTTTCCAGAAATTGTGAGACCTTTTGTTTAAGGTCTGTTTCATGTTGGGTAATTGTGGTGGTAAGTTGATCAATATCCCACTTTGAAATAACTTGTCACGTAGTGTTCACTTTTAAAGTTCATTCGGTCCGTACTTGTCTACAGCCTACTCTGGTATTACGGCACATCACGGAAACCAGAACCCTTGTCTGCCACCTCCCAACTGTTTTGTGTTAAATCGGTAATATTTGTAATCTGAATGCCATACATGAAACGTTTTGTGATCTATGAACCTTTAATTGATGTAGCGTTGATGTCATTTTGTTTTTATCACTTCGACAATTCGGTTGTTCTGGATGTAAAATAGGAAATATTGACATCTGGTAATCAAGAATTATATTTCCTCAGATTTGACAAGTTATTTTGGGTGGACACTACTGGCATTGAAACGAACGATTTAATTCTGACATTAAGTTTAGTTTTGGGAGATTTGTAATATTTACCTTCATCGCGCCACAAAATTAATACTTGTGCGTTAAGACTGAACTTTACGGCTACATTAATTAATTTTATTTAAACCCATTCCTGATTATGTCTTGTCTTTGGAAAATTTTCCAGTACAGTACCAGATGAACATGTTTTAACCCTCTCCATGCTTCAGGCAACTGGAGATGCCCTAAAGAGCAGTTCATTGGCGTAGTCCAGCAGGGAGAGGGTTAAAAGGAACAATTATTAAGACTTATCTTTTCAAAAGATACAATAAAAATGTTGGCTGGATGGTCGAATGACATTACAGTTATGAAAACAAATGTTCGTATCGGTCATGTAATTACGTTTGAAAGTGAATATCTTTGACCAGACGTTTTACAATTTGTAAAGTTATTTGACGAGTCTCAAGTATAATATATCTGTCTGAGCAAAGAAACTCGCCACTTTTTCGAAATGAGGACTTAACTAATATTGGGTAGAAAATGATGCAAAGTTATCACAATCTCTCGAGACGTCTCCATTTGTGTTGATTGAAATTCTTCACCTCAACATTCTCTTCACGAAAGGTATTGAAATATTGAATTTTGACGCGAGTGTCGTTTGAAAAGGAGGAATTCAGTGTGAGGCCTCAGTACTGTATTGACATTTCTAACACTGTCCTGCAACTTTTCAGACAGTATGCAAATAGCATATTTTTCCCCACTCACAGGTCTATTATGATATTTAGAACGTTTTTATCACTCGAGACTTCAAACGGTTCTTGCTCGAGGCACGTGTTTTTAAATTTGGATACGTTGTCGACTATTCTAAGTTATGTTTTCCAACTTTACCAAATTGCTCGATTTATGAAAAAAGAAGGGGATATATATCATGTTGAAATCTTGACAAGAAATAAATGCATTACCCCCCTGCAACTGCGAAGGGCAACCAAGGGTTTCTTGTCAGCAATATGCCAGTGAAGGCAGGCGTGGAAGCAGCAGTGTTGTTAAATGCCACCAAATGTGAAAAGAACGGTGGGATTGAGTCAATTTGAAACATTACCCCTTTATGTAAATTGTACCTCTAAGTAATGAAGATTCTTAACCATCTGCAATGTCATCGCCATGGTTACAGCGATTCCAAAGGGCACGGGGAACCGGGCTGGCCTTTTACCAAATTCCAGTCCCCATCAAGTTATTCTTTGAGATTTGAAAATAATAAATTGGCGGTTCATTTGATACATTTTCTTAACTGGAACAGCAGACTATAGCCGTGATAACAGAAACCAGTTCTGTTGTTTTTATACGGTTTTTTTTTATCATCAGATACGGCCTTTAACTGTTTTCTTTAGTGGTTATTCCGAGTCGGAAATGTTGTATCCCAAACCAGATGGCCTGGAGTAAGAGAAATGAAACTGGGCAGTCTGGCAAGGTTATAAATTTAGTTTATCATTTATGAGCTTCCAGATAAGAATGTGGAGGAGATTTAATGTCTGAAGTATAATGCAATCATAACCAGAGACAACCATCTGCGGTTCTTTTCCCTCAACCCCGTTGTAAAGTTATAGCGGCATTTTCAAGATGTATCCCATGTTAAAACCTGTGATGCTGCATGCCACGGTATTAGTCGATTAACAGCATGACTGGCAAGTAACTGAAAAGTTCTGATGTTTTTGTTGACATTTCTTTTTATAGGATTGTGTGTTGACATTTTGTTTGAGATGAGGACATTTCTTTCATGGCGGTGGCCATGTTGGATTTTTCCAGATGGCACCTTGAAGTTTTGATGTTATTTGACAATTGAATACAGGGGGGAAATTATGGGTTTTTAAAAAGAAATGTTGGATTGATTTCTTCCAATTTTCTATTATTTATACATGTTTTATTTTATGTGGATTACATACGTTGCTTCAGCTTAAACGGAAACATTGGATGTTGGTTTAATAGGCATGAAAAGTTATGCACAGTCATAATATGGAAAGGTTGTTTAATTAGCTTGTCATTTGTTGCAGATATTTTATCCATTAATTGCAGTTATCAAATGCCACCGCAAACAAATGTGACACTTTATTAGGCTTTGGGACGTATTTGTTAATTAGGAGCTAAGTGTGCTGATAATTACCAAAGCTCTATTATGTAGGTTTATAAATGTTTAGATTAGCTGAAATAGAACTTGCTATTGAAATTATTTGCCACATGTCCGCTGTGTTGCATGCTGCTGTCTATTGTTTGTTCATTCTTCCGGGTTTGTGCCGTCGGTACTTCCGCTTTTGTCAGCGTTTTGGAAATGTAAATGTTAATATAAAGTAACACAAGATCACGATAATTTCTTATATCATTTGATTATCAGAACATTTGATTTGTACCACACAAAAATCAATAGATACCAATGTTTGTAGATGAATATTCAATCTCTGAGTATGGTTGACTTATGAATAGGTCTAATGATGTTTTTTCATGATTTATGCTTATTTTCCATTTAATATTTATATCTTAGTTTATTACACAGGATAGTTTGTAGTTATCTAGTGAATTCAAGATATATTGACTGTTTGTATTAATTATATTTCCACATTTCCATGGCTAGTTGAAATCTGAATTATGGAATATTTTTGTTCAATACATTTATTAAATCAATATAACATTTTGAAAAGTATTCAAATTATACTGCTTTGTATATGTGCTATCTTGATGAATATGTTCTTAATTATCTTGTTGTATATCTTGATATATAATCAATGCTAGTATACATATAATATTACTTTCTATATATGTTAGCTTGACAAATATATTAAATTGATTGATATCTCAATGAATATCTTGATGGACAACTCAATGGATATCTTGATGTAGATCTACATTGGGGGTGGGATACCGTTTACACTGTTCACAGCTGTTTACAGCCTTGCTATACAGTCATCATTACACACTCCAAGCATCTCGAATAACTCCGGGCTCGTGCAGGTTAAGATATCGCGAGAATCACGTTACGTAACACCCACCGACACCCACCCACACACCCAGTCCGCGAGAGGACAACATAGGCAATTGGCTGTTTGTTTGTGTTCCGGTCTAGCCTAATGTCAATGCTCCCGTACATTGTAATTTCTCCCGTTATCGTGCCTTAGTGAGCTTGGGACCAGGGCGGCCACGGACCGAAGCCGGAGCATCCCCCGCTGAGTTCCCATTGTTGCCTCATACTCGCGGATTTCACGCTACACGGCATCAATGACTTGTGTCACATGTAATAGCATGTGCTGGTGTATATATCTCTGCACTCTCTCGCTGCACTGCAGGGGGGGCCGTCTCAAACAGCACTTTGCCAATATTGACCAGGCTGCAGGCTTCAGTGCAAAGGATGGGTTGGTTACAGCATTGAAGGATTGCGAACAAGCGAACTGTGATTTCTCACTTGGTTTGAGGGGAATGATAGCTGTAGTGAGTTTTTCTGGTACATGCGTATCGAGTGTAGGATTGCAGTAGGGACATCTGTTTGGTATTGCAGTGGGGAAAAATATGACATCTGCTTAGAATATACAGCAATAAGGAAAGTACGACTTAAAAAAATGTAAGATATATGAAAATAAGTAGAGGGGAAAGGAATGTTAGTGTGGAACAACTTTATTGGAACCTGTTACTTTACTTTAAATTTGTGTGGGTGAAAAGTTGGTACTAATTCCTAGCATGTTGTGAAGTAAAATTTAATTTAAAAAAAAAATCATTTTGAAGAAAATAGATATAAGGCCAATACAGTGTATTTCGATATTTAGAGGAAAGTTGATACATGTCATTGTGATAAAAATACGTGCAATTTTCAAGATGAAATTAGATACAATATAAAAATTCCATTTTATGGAAAATAATTACAATGAGAAGATATATGTTGACCACAACCTACAGTCAAGATGGCCTTGGGCAAGCCAGTGCAAATGGGTTTCAAATGATAGAGCAATTAGAACAAATTACCGACCTCTCCTTTTTTCCCTATAAATATGAGATTCCACACGTTACATTTACAAACATTTATTAACAGCTATACCCAGGCCTGGGTAAATGGGACTTGAAGATTGAACTCTTGTGAATAGATGCAATTATCACTGGACCGCTGGTACAGATCTATGTACTTAGCAGTCATTATCACTGAATTGTACCGCTGCATTCATCCAACTTGCATATGCTACACTTTATCTGATAATTGTTGGCACAATAGAAGCAATCCCTTGCCAGTGACCAGAAGACCCAACATTTGACGACTAATTTCCACAAACACTGGCTGGTTTTGTATATTAATAAACCCCATTTTGATATTGATGCACGGATATAATAGCTCCTAAAGCATACTTCAAGCGTAGTCAAAGTTGCATGCAAACATGAAAGCTAGGAAATTGTGCCTGGCAAACAACGTGTAATTTGCATAATTGCGATCAAGTGCCGTCATAAAACAGCGCAGGAGAGAGCTTTATTGTACACCATCGTTTTAGAAGTTTAACAACAATATTCTTCTGTGCAGTGAAAATGTTTATTACCGTAGATATCAGTTCAGACCAATCATAATTCTTTTCAATGGCACGAGATCCTCCAATCTGTATAAAGATCTCCCAGTTAGTTTAGTTTGCATGGCGTGTTCAATTTTGTCATTATGGACACACAGTATAGTGTTTCACAATTTTGGCTCGGAATATTCATTTCATGTACTTGAAATAGACGATGTGGCTGTGTTTTGAAGTTTCAAAAAACAGAGCGAAAATAGCCTGTCATCTCTTGTGACCAAATACATGAACCTGACCAATATGAAATTCTCTAGAGATGTGTTCTGAGAGGGGTTCTTCGAAGCCATTCATTAGCGGAGTACATAGATAAATATGACATAGAATAAATAAAAATAGAGTTCATCTTCAGACTTTTGCATCCATAACTGACGTATTTCAGGTTTGGGAATTGGGGAGCACAGTCTGTCTTGCCAGTGAACTTAATAGCTTGTATGAAATTCTAGTTTCTTCATTTATGTGGACATATTTAAGAGAATATGAGTATGTTTCTGATAATGTGGACATGTTTCTGAGAATGTGGACATGTTTCTGGCTCTGAGAGTGTGGACATGTATCTGAGAGTGTGGACATATCTGAGAAAGTGGGCATTTTTCAGAGAATGTGGACATACTACCATTCGTTAGATTGGTATTAACATTGTTTTCTCACCGTACATCAATGATCTCATGGTGGTATGTTTACTGGGGAGGATAACCTGCAGACAATGTTACAGTAATACCAATTAGCCATGGCTGATACATTTGACAGAGGCTTCAGTATATGTAGGACCAAAGCCATCTCTGCAGGTGGAACAATAACATTTATCTTAAATAGGTGTGCTGAAGGAATTAGAAGTGTTATGCTTTGACATGGCATCAGGTTGCTTCCTTCAGAAGCAGCAAAATTGTCAAAATCTCCAAAAGCCCTTTAGCTTATTTATTGTTCCTTATCTTTTATATAGGGATTGGTTGTCTGTAAATTTTGAAATTCCTTGCACATATTCTCAGAAGTTTGCGCCTATTTTAACGATTGATCCGTTACTGCCGTGAAGCCGTTGATATCAATATTAAGTACAGAGAGACTCATTACAAAGTCCTATGTTGTCGGGCACGGATTGCGACTGAAATCATTCATAATGTCTCACCAGGTTGTCCAGAAAGTCAATAGAAAATGAATACGCTACATTCTTAAAATTGAGAACCTAGCAACAGATGCAATTACACCCGTCACGAAGAGAACAGATGTCGGCCAAGAAAATCAAATTTCTTAAGACAGATTGATAGAAATGAGCATATTTTGTGAAATCGAAATGTTAAAGTCAATGGTAGCAGACATTCATGTTGGTGGGATATCGGCCGGATAAATTGGTGATAATGGTGTGGAAGAAAATTGTTGAGATATGTTTGTTTGCCTGCATCTATTGCAAACTATGTTCCAGTTTGTGTCTAGAGTTCAACTGTATAGGATATTAAAAGCATACTATCACAGATGGTCGACCTATGTAATGTACAGACAAATCTATGTATGAGCCTACTTGTATTTGATTTGTCCACCCAAAAGTTGTTACTTACTGATGTAAATATTCGCCAACACTCCATAGTTCTCAAATATTTCATATTTTAAATCACTAAAAGGAATGTAGCTCTAATTATCTGGGTTTTTTAAAACATATATTTGCTAGATCAAATTCCCCCAATGTGGAGACAATGGTATTGTCATTATTGTGGATTGACAAAAAGGATTTTAGCTTTATAATAATTGATTATAAGTATGAACGTAATTTGCATGTATTACTCAAAATATAATTAGGCCCCCAACCGATGGAAACCGTGGCGTGACTATTGGATTGGAAGTAGTGCCAATACGAAGCAAACGCCTCATTTACGGGAAACTATGCACAATTATAGGAAATTATATCTTTCTATATGAATGCTAAGCGTGACTCGGAAACGATACGGAAAAAAACACGATTATCTGAATGAGAGCAGAACTATAGGAGACGTATGCAAAAAGAAAATGGTGGATGTTTCGGGTTTCCTCAAGCCCTAAACTGGACAAGTTGTGATATTAGTGAAAGATTCTAGAAAGCGACTAAAACCCCAATATAAAAAAAAAGAAAGAAGATAAAACGAATCATCAATTACACATTTGACCACACTTGCAATGGTGTGCTTCTTACTTCATATTATAAAGTACACAAGTAAACAGAATACATGGAATGCATGCATGTTGTTGGTGCCACATCTTCACAAATTGAATATATAGATGTTGTCACTGTCTTGGGCCAAAAAGTAGAATACGGTATGTAGATTCTTTTTCGGTGGCACTTGTCCACATGTGGATTTTGTCAGTGTGACTTGTCCATATCAATTCTTGTCCATGTAATGTAGATACCATGGGTATACACCATGGTAAAAGGACAGAATCATAAAAAGAAAATTAAAAATAATTGTAATTGGATTCCGTTCAATAGGATTATTTTTTCATGAAGATAAAGCCTGATTTAAAATTAATGACGAAATTACTATGTACCTAAGACTTTGAAATTAAATCTTTTGTGGTGTTTGCTTGAGGTTCATTAGCTGCAGAACATGAATATTCATATCTGGGAAGTTTTAGAAATGCCATTGTGGTGATGCTTTTGAAACCCGAGCTAAATTTACCAACACCACTTTAGTAATGTACAGCACCATTTGTAAATTGAAACTATTAGCCAGCAAAGTCCTCCAATGTATTGATAATAGCTCCGTATTCATACACCGCATTTTAGTGTAGGTCCATTTTTATTTCATCGTGGTAAATTCATTGATTGATATGTTTACGTTGTACGCAGCGGGGTTAATGAGTTTACCTCAACTTGCAATAGACGAGATTTCCTCGCCATATTTGTATGCTAGTTGATCAAAGTACGCTTAGATTGATTTCAGAGAATGGTGGCATAAATTGCGGGAGGTGCCACAGGCAGGTTGATTACCTGGAACTTGTCTAATGAGTAAAATCGCCCATTCAGAACCACTGGCGTGTAAAACCCCGGAACCCAATGAAATGAATTGTATCTGGAATTTGCTCAGTAACTGTTATGTCTGAGTTTTATTAACCTTTGAATACATTTACACATCGTTCAGTACGTTTCACGTTGAAATTGAAAGTCAAGACAACGGCCTCAACAACGGCGCCACGCGAGCTTTGAAGTTTGATATGATACGTGGAGGAATGGTTGTCGTGTGAATCACGGTCATTAAATTCAAATTTGTGACAATATTTCAGCATTGCTTAATGTTAAGTATTGAGAATTGTGACAAGATTGGTTTGAAGGTGGAGAAAGTATTTAAGAAAATAATGAAACTTGGGATTTCAGAATAAGGTCGTAACTGGTCGATGAATTACAAGTTTCCTTTGCTGCATTGATATATTTTGTTAACCAGCCATGTAGACTTTAATCTATATAGATTGTACACCTGTGTTTAACGAGGAGAAAGTTTGCTATGTAACTCTATCCGCACGTAGATGCTGAGGTTTGATCGATGTTCTACGTCTTGGAAATGTTAACATTTGAATTCCATTGTTGTGGGATATTTGTCATAATTATGGCTATTCTTATTTGTCTCCAATGTTATTTCATACTTTGTTTTACATTGGACTGGGAACTATTTTGGAATGGGTCAAAATCGTTATATATGCCAACCTGAAAATATTATTCATCATAATTCTGTTGGTACATTTCTTTTCCTCTATTAGAACGCCTCCGAGCTATTGCTCATTAACGAACACTACAGAATGCTACAGTTGAACAATCGAAAGTCCTGCCAACATTTGAGCAGTCAAATGTTTTGTTGACATTTGAACAACCAGATGTTCCGCTGACATTTGAAGAACTGAACGTTCTGCAGAAATTTGAGTAGCCAAATATTCGGCAAGACATTTGAACAAGCAAATGTTCTACAGACATTGTAGCATTTCCACAAGGCAGACCAGAGAAATATAGATAAATAACAGTGATGTATTTACTGCAATATTACTTTGGATGGGTAACAATCTTTTTTGTTCTTAGAATTACCTTCCTAGATCTAGAGAATCAACAGTAACAAATTTACTGCGATATTGCTTTGGAGGGGTAACAGTCTTTTTTCCTCTTTGAATTTGCTGCCTAGGCTTTTAACTTGTTAGCAAGGTCAGCTTATCATGTAACCCACAGCATCGGATATGCTTAATAGCATCTCCCTTGTCAAATATACCTGCTCAGAACTACTTGAGATTATCAACATCCTGTCATTCCTACCATTGAAAGTTCCTTTACGTCTTATCGCCAGCATTCATCATTATCACCATAGCCTGGTACCCTCAAATGTTGTGCATTTGAATTATGCATTATCATGGATATTAAGGCTTAGTTGCAATCCTACTTGAATATTTTATCTATGATATCAATAATTAAAATTTAATTCTAATTGGAGACGCGATGACCAGCGCCAAGATATTGGCCTGCCTTGTTTTGTGTACGCTGATAAGAGATATTCCGGCCTGTAGCAATATTTACACATGATTAAACTTGCTGCAGATGTTCGTAGATGGAGTTTTCTCATATGAAAACTGGAAGTAATATTGAGTAAATGATTATCAATACATATAATGGGACCGGATGAACCGCCGGATTTATTTTTTTGACATTCATGCATGCTTTGCTGAGATGGAAAAGTGATGAAATATTTGTATTATACTTTATTTGGAGATATATTATCTTTGGATTATTTTCTACCCCCATTCCTCACCCAACCCCCACCCAGCTACGACTAATTGCTCCACCCTCTCGTTTGTGTAATAATATTGGAAATTTGAAACAAGGCATTCAATTTATGCTTAGAGATTGTTGGAGCATTGCCAACACAGGCAGTATTATCATAGCACACTTCTTCAATAAATATAGAAAATTAATTGAATGTTAAAATGCAGTACAATATTAGAAAGGTTGGCCTAAAACAAAGTCAACTTGGAACTTAAAACTGAAAGAAGACCTCGTTCTGTCTGTTTATCCAGCAAGGCAAATTAGCTTAACTCTTGTCAGCTTATATCTTATCATAGAAGCTAAGGTGACCAATTTGCAGAGGCAATTTATCCCCGTTGAAGTTACAACTTCGCCATATTCAAACGTGTTATCCTTCCTTAATTGAACATTGATAACCTGGAACGTAAAGCAATGTTGTCGCCGTGTTTCAGCCAAGCTTTCTGGAAACATGCCCTAGCAATTAGGTGGTTAATCTCCAACAAAGGCAAGATGAACCCAGTGTTGTTGATAAATTTAATATTTGCCTTGCTCCATATGTCGGTGCCAACTCGGATCGGTGTTTGTACAAAATGTTCGGGATCTGAAATCTGCCGTAACACATGTTGTGTTTTGTTATCAGTCAAAATAGCAATGGCCGTGTATACGAGTACGGCTCCATCTTTGCTAAGGATATGAAACAAAATCTCCTAGATTTACTATAAAATCTGTTTACCTCTCCACAAAGTTTACTACGCCTGTCGGCAAAGTATTTTATTTCGCTGTACATACGAACGAGCTTGCATTCTCTATTATTGCACAAATATACTTGGTCGCGTTAAATAGAGCAGCAGACAAGCTCACTTGGGGTGTTTTAGGTTTGAAATAGAATTCAAGAAATTTGTCTTGGTGCCGTTTTACTTATTGAGGTCGTGACCTCTAGCCTGACCATTAAATAGCGGACTTGTTTTTCCTGGCTGTGCACAAGTGCTTAAAGAGAATTGGCAGAGAGGCTGTAATGTCCTCATAAAACAACCAGCCCGACGAGGATTAAAGGAAGACTTTAAGGGTTTTAGAAATTAATTTTGATCGATTCAAAGCAAGATATTTATTAGGCTATTGATAATGAGTTCTCGTTTTTATCGTGATAAGGTTATTGATTGTCTGCTTCTGATGTTCAGTGCTAAGTACAAGTTTAGTTCGCCGTTACGAATTTAGTCTGGAAATATTCATTAGTAGAGTGATATGTAATACATGTCAGAAATGTATATATGTACATGTTTGAAGAATATGACAGGACTAAAGCATGGGAAAGCGAGTTGCTGACAGATGTGGTTGTGACGATTGCCATGGTAACTTGGCGCGCTTCTTGATGTATGTCTAATTTGTTCAGGAAGATTCATTGAAATCATTTTTGTTGTTGTTTTCATGGCATATGATATTTCCAATATTTTTTCAAATTTCCAATATTTTTGTACAAGCAAGAGGACAAGATTAGGGGTGGGGCAATTAGTTTGTATATTATATATAATTGAAAAATTAATTTGTGAATTGAAAAAGAAAGATGTTCTGTTTTGTAATTGTATGGAATGTTATATAGTTCTTGTCCAACATCTGTGGGGTACTCATCATGGGCACCAACATCAAAGGCGAAATACTCAGCATCTGAGCATGAAGATGTTGCTATGGTCAGTGAATGACCGCCACATGTGGACATCAGCACCAGTGTCCAGTGTCCAGTGTCCAGTGTCCTGCTCCAAATCAAAGCCAAAACTGTTTTTAAAACCGGGCTGTTAGCATGTTTATGTGTAAATACATTAGCATTTCAACTAGCCTCTGTCTGTTGTCCAGCTAGCCAAGCCAGCCAGCCTGGTGACCTCAGGAAAGGTCATCAGCGTCACAACAGTAAAATAATGTTTAGCTGGACCTTTACAACTTCAAGCTGGACCAATACAAGAGATAGCAGAAGATAAGGCTGCCCAGACCCTCAAGAACAACCAAGGCCACAAGGCTGGATACAAAACGGCAGCACAATGACTACAACCTACCACCAGCTTGTCTTTCTTTGTCAGGGTCCAATAGGATCTACCTAATTAAATTTGAATCCCTTGTTGAGAATTGGACATTAACTCTGACGTGTGGGCTATGGCCAGGGCACGGTGTCTGGAGATATACTCCGGGCTATTAAAGCAGGTTTTATTGCCCGTGGTCAGGTGAGAGTTGTTTGGGTGTCATGGGTGGTGGCTTGTCCTACAGGACAATAAATGTCCTGGACAAGGTACTTCATTGCGTCTGGGTCCTGATAAGGACACGGACTCACCTTTGACATGGTAAGGACAGTGGGGGTGAGGTGAGGAGGTAGGGGATGTGTGATGGGGCTGTGGGGAGGCAATCTGCTTGAAGTTGCTTTAGATCATGTGTGGATTTCTTCCCTATTATGGCAGCTCATCTTGGCGATTCCACATGGTTCAGACAATGTCTGCATGTCTCCTTTGGACCAAGCAATTCTCCCTGTCACCTTGCAACCAAACATTTCTAGATGGGAACTTGGGACCAGGCAATTCTACATATCACCTTAGGACCAAACAATCCTATGTTATACCTTAGCCTGAACAATTCTGCAATACATGTACCTGCTTAGAACCAAACAATTCGGCAATACATAAGTAGGACCAAACGATTCTATGTTATACCTTACCTCAAACAATTCTGCAATATCTACTTATGACCAAACAATTCTGCAATATCTACTTAGGACCAGACAATTCTAGATGCCAACTTAGGACCAGGCATTTCTACATAGTATCTTAGGATCAGACAAGTCTACATGTCAACTTAGAAGCAGACTTTTCAAACTGTCACCTTCGAACTGTGGTTTATGATACTCGGACTGGCACAAGGGCTCCTGTATGGTGACATTGTCTTCTTCAGAGACTGTCAGAGATATTCCAATTGTTGGAAATCAATGGAGAGGATTTCTGGGTGTCAGAGATGTGACCTCCCACTCTTGTTTCATGCCTTGTTTTGCCACAATGTCAAGAAAAATCATGAATATTATAATAAAAGTGATATTGGAAACTCTCTAACTGGCTGTTATTGGGCGACTTGAGACTATGCTATGGCTGTTTCACCATTGTCTGTTTGAGCATCCATTGACAAGAGGAACTGGTAATTATACACAGTGGTGTGGAAATTAGTATTTACATATATGGTATAAACATTCACAAGACATACAGGATATATGGAAATTCAAAAAGTATCATGATTTGTAGACATCTCTGAAATCAGCAAGGAGTGCAGATAGGATTAAATGTTGGTTTTTGTATTACATGTATTAACAACAGCAAGTACAAGATTCTACTTAACAACATGGTCAATCATATTTAGCAATATGCACAAGATCCTACTTAACAACGTATTATGATCCTACTTAACATGGTCAAGAACCTACTTTTCTTCTTATTTGTATTGGGGTTTAGAGTCACTTTATGGAATCTTTCGCTAACATCACGACTTGTCAGTTTAGTCAGGAAGAAACCCACAACACCTGTAGCACTGGATGTTGCAGTAAACCTATGAACACCAGCTGGTACTGACAGACCAATGATGATATCTGTATTGCCACTCTACAGACTCAATATCGCGTCAGAAATGTAACTTTCTCAAACATTGATGCCTGGACTCCCAGGGTGGGATTTGAACTCGTAATTTGATCTCCAAAGACCAAATGTTCTACCACTGCGCTACCACCCGCCCCAAGATCCTACTTAACAACATGCTGATGATCCAACACACACAGGACCTTGGTGAACATGTATAGAGGTGGCCACTTAGCAACATGTACATGATAGTAACTAACATCTACTGTCCTGTGTGTACTGCCCATTAACATCTACATCTTAGTACAACTGTAACAAGCCAGTGTCTCGGCCTGCTATTGGTACAAATGCATACTGTCTCTGCTATGTGCATTGTTTACAATGCAAACTTTTACAAGCATGTCAAGCATAAACTACTAGGGGTTGGGGGTGCACTACCGGGACAGGAGGCGGGTTGGTTAATCTCTTCCAGACTTTGTCACTATCTCTAAGCTCGTGTTCTTCACTATCTTTGTTTCAGAGGCTTTTCATTATCTGTGCATCTCACATTGTCGCTGTGCATCTTACTTAGTCTGTGCATCTCACATTGTCTGTGCATCTCAAATAGTCTGTGCATTGGGAACATACAGTATGTGCATTTGACCACTAAAAGTTTTACTTTTTATTAAAAATGATTCCTAGAAATAATTTGGGCACATAAAACACTAATTAATTCATAGAAATAATTGATTGTAAATAGTGCATATGGCTGCGTACATTGTTTTTGAATCTTGAAATATTGCATTATGTTTTTACCGTTCCAGGAAGTACAAGGATATTACATAGAGATAATTGCTTTGTTTTCAAATAGTTCATTATGTTAAAAAGCAGTAAATCCATCGATTACAAGAAATAATGCTAATTTCATCAGTGATCATGACAATTAGCATAATTAAACGATTTAAATTCACTTTTAATTTTGATGAATATTGACTAGATTCTAGGTCAATTATTCATGAATGCATCTCATAAAAGATTCCCTGAAAACATTCAGCTAAAGGTGGGGGTCATTCAGTTTTCTGATGGATTAAACTTTGAATGGTGTTGAACATTCTGGCATGTGTAAGAACCATAGGCTAGGATTAGCGCAGATCTAAGGAGCCAAGGTGTTCAAAGAGGCTTATGAAATATAATTTTTTCAGGTACTTTTCGATCTAATGCTAATTTAATTTCCGTTGTGGAATTAGATTCAGGTGTTATGTGAAACATTTTTAGAGCAACTGGCAGACTATCCTCTTAAAAATATTTCTTTGAGTCAGATTGACTTCCTAAAATTCCTTATTAAATTTGTTAGCAATGTTTATTTTTGTATACGGTTTGTTGTTAGGAATCATATTTCTTAAGATAAACAAATCTACTAATTTGAGAAGTTTTGATCGCTGTTGCTGCCAGGCGATGTGAATGTTTAATGTTGAAATTATATTTCCAGCATACGAGTCAAGAGTAACATATTTTCTCGTATCAAAATTTCCAAATGTTTCCTAACTACACGGGGATGATTTCATCCCTTTGTTAAGTGGATATTGATCGTGGCTTGTTTCAATAATATTTGAGTATTGTTTGTACAATGTATTCATGGATACAGCTGTACAAATGTATTATATCTACCTATGAATTTCATATCAAATAGGGCTATTACTAACATGGTTAGGAAAAAAACAAATTAAAAAAGTTGTTTAACTATTCGCTGAATGTGTGTTCTTTATATTGCATTTAATTTCTTTCTTTCATATGCTTATTGCAGCGAAATTGATGGTAAAATGATGAAATTTGAAATATCTATTGCATACTTAAATGCTTTAAATGGAAGTCTACTTCACAGATGTGAAGCTCTGAATGCATTCACTGCGGAAATTGGAGATGTTTATTGCAACAATTAATTAATTTCAATGAATTAGTTTGTATTATGCATATGCTTCTGATTATCAGCACTGGAATATTATTGCATATTTTTATGACCCGTCTACTGATTTGCATTGCTGCATTTCATATTTAAAAAAATACTACTTACTGTTATTGGTGCCACCTGTTCAAATTATATGCCTATAGTCGGTAGAGAATCTAGATGCAGTAATTATTTGACAATCTAATTCCCCCCAGGTGTTTTGTCATCCAGAACAAAGAAGACTTGGTAGATCAATACTGTTCAGTTTAAGTGTTTACTGAATATTCTAAACTGAAACCATTTCAGCCAACAGATTGCCATGTGTAGAATATTGACCAACGAGGGAGTGTTACATCACAGCGGTTGTAGCATAGTGTTAAATAAAGTCCAGTGGATTAGCTTTGCTTATGAGAAATCCATGTCCGTTATGCAACGTCTGTTCCAGGTGTTTCTACGTTTTCCCTGTTAACAAGTTTTAGAATTGAAATTCACAGATTCTCTGACTTGTGAATGACCCTGAAACAAATAGAATGAGTTGTTTTGGCCAAGAACTGATGGGAATTATTAGGTCAAAATAACCATGATCGAGTTGGTAGTAATCGACCAACTGCAATTTGGTACATTCAGAACCGGTTTATTTTATATACCCAACAATATTAATTAAGGGCCAGTAGTCTTTTTGGATATCTAAAGCTAGCTTTGTTATTTTAACAATGAAGAATTTACAATCATTTACAGCCTCCGTTGTCGCAAATAGATGAAAGATTCCCGCAGTGACGTTAAACTCTATTATCACTCACACTACAGGCACTGTCGTCACCTGTTTGTGAAATATTCCTGCTGCAAATTAAAGCTATAATTCAATCAAAATACAGGCTCAAGGCGCTCTACAAGAACTTGCAGATGCATTCGAAGAAAGAATGGCACCAAGTTCCAAAATTTGGGAAAAGGCTTTACCGTAAATTATCTACCAGCCCTTAATTTATTTCTTTGAGTATATATTTCCAAAGATCACAGATTAGCAGAATATCATCCTCGTGCTTACAGTTATGCAACGAAGGCTTGCTGAAGACAACCTGATAGAAATTTTGGATTTCAGGAAGCGTTTTGAAACTTGTGACGACTAGTTGTTGGAGGACTGACTGAGGGTAATTACAATATTTACTCTGCATCCATCACACGAGCCGGCATGTAAACATAGCTGTGTAACCTGGACGCTTGTCAACATTTCATATTAACACATCATTCATATTCAGAATGTAAAGAAAAACGGCTAACTGTCTGTTTACATGAAATATTTGATGAAGCCAAACTGAGAATAAGTAGATAAAATTGCCGTACTCCCAGATTAGTTTGATCCTTTGCTAAAATCTTGTGAAAAATCATCAAAATCTTTATTTACTTTATGTATTTGGCTATATTCTAGTTATGAATGGTATCTTTGTGAGGTGTACAATGTTTCGAGGTACATAGTACAGAAACATAGGAACATGCAATGATTTATTATCCATTTTGTAGGAAAGGCATCAAAATGGTTTCCATGACATAATATTTTTGGTTATGCGAGAACTCATAAACTGACAATGTACAAGCAAGAATATGGCTAGAAATTGTTTGAGATGTCCCCCCTCTATTGCTCGATGAGGGTGATGATTGACAAAATGAGCATGTTGATTTCTGTCTGATGTAAACCTCCCATGATGCAACACATAGCATAATCTGTAATTGTAGGTTTGATGCTACCTGTGCATAGCAGAATCTAATCATAGGTTTGATGCAACTTGTACATAGTAGAATATGTAATTGTACGTTTGATGCAACTTGTGCATTGCAGAATCTGTAATTGTAGGTTTGATGCAACTTGTGCATTGCAGAATCTGTAATTGTAGGTTTGATGCAAATTGTGCATTGCAGAATCTGTAATTGTAGGTTTGATGCAACCTGTATATAACAGAATCTGTAATTGTAGGTTTGATGCAACCTGTATATAACAGAATCTGTAATTGTAGGTTTTATGCAACTTGTGCATTGCATTATCTGTAATTGTAGGTTTGATGCAACTTGTGCATTGCAGAATCTGTATTTGTAGGTTTGATGCAACTTGTGCATTGCAGAATCTGTAATTGTAGGTTTGATGTAACCTGTATATAACAGAATCTGTAATTGTAGGTTTGATGCAACTTGTGCATTGCAGAATCTGTAATTGTAGATTTGATGCAGTTTCTTTTGCGTAACATTTACTGAAGGGCAACAATCTTTGTTTATTAACGAGCAAACGCATATTTTACCTGAAAATATGTACATTTGGTTTATCTACACATGTATATTAGGCAACAAGCTATATTTTCCAAATTTCCCACTGGCTTTCAATATTTTCATGTTTAAAATTATTATATATTTTTTTTGTATCTCTGGCCTAAAAATCGTGAGATGAAAAATTAAAATTAAATATTAAGATATTAGAAACCAGTGGGACATGCGGAACATGTAGATTGTTGACCAATAGACAAACCAAATGTACATATTTTCAGGTAAAATATAGGTTTGCCCGTGAAATATGTCAACAAACCGTATTGTCATGAAACTGTAATTGAAATGCAATTTACCAAATTATCGCATTTTATACCAGGTCCCGTTTTGATTCCTACATAAGATACAACATGGAGGAATGGTGTTTCCAAGCACTATAGCAGTTGTCTCCCTCTCCTATTGCAATTTCCAATGAGCTATACCTGTTTTGTCGTGTGAAAAAAATTATGTCATGCATGTGTTTAAGAACAGCATTCTACGTTGCCCATAGAATGATTTAGAATATTAAATCATTCAGACATTTAATGTGGAACATGTTTAATATTTCAAGTGGAAACTTTATGGTACTTTTGTAGAACTCAAACGTTAGAATAATAAAACATTTGTCTATTTACGGGACATTAATGATGTATGCAGAGCAATATTAAATAACTGTGTCTTATTGACTGTACCCATGTATGTAACATTGTAACTATCTGACATATTTGGTAGCAAAATAGCCATATATAATCTTCATACCAGTGAAATAACCACTGACAATTTTCTTTGTCAACAATATTTAATATAACATGGAACACAAAGATATCTATGTGTGGTGAATTGTTCATAATTAATATACAAACGTTGATATTTCGGGGAGGGTGTCCTGTGGCCATTTTGAAATCTGCAATTTTAAATATCTCCATGGAGATGGACCCCCTAAAATAAATCGCAGCTTTGACCACCATTAACATTGGGCCTATAGAGAATGACCCCCTTATTATTTTCTTAATTTCAAACGCTGTATTCTGAAAATGATAAATTACCTGAATGTGTGGCATCCAGGTGACTGTTTCATTTGACCGGCGATCTGTTATATAGATGTTTTCATGTCACGAGTTGTTTTGTTTACACTTGACCAAATGAGGTCCGGAGGCCTAGAAACATGACTAATTTATTAAACGTTGGACCAACTAAGTAGACACAGATAATAGTGTGTGTGAGAGTTTAAAGCAGCGTATTAGATGACTATTTCAGTATTTACTTAATCGCATGCCAGTAATATAATTACATTTTGTTTGGACTGAAGCCAAGCGTTGAGGATTAACTCGTTTCAATAACATTTCTTAAGGTCAGGTACTGGCAGAACGAGAAACTTAATGTAAAATACATGTGTACAAGTAAACTTAATGTGAGTGTTTGCGTAGGTAAAAACTTGAAGTGGCTTGCCCAAGTCGTAAATAAGTTTGTTGCTAGTGGCCAGCCATGAAAGCCAGAGAAATAAGCAGTGTGTAGTTAAGAGAGCTTCTGTATTAAGTAATTAATACACACACATGTATTGATTTTGATCAAGCGAATACAAGTGAAGTATATTAAGATTTCCAATACTGGTGTGGCTAAAAATGTCCATGTAAAGAGTGTGGCAGCGATATTAACGGAATGAGATGTCCAATTCATTAGTGTATAAGTCCATCTGTGTGTATCGGTGTTGATGTCTTGAGACAAATTGAAACCAGCTTCATATCAAGACTTATGAAATTCTAATTTCAATAACTGCATGAATGATTGTAACTTGGTCATTACCTGTAACAAATTTAACATTCAATAAATTGTACTTTTTTAATTTAATTTCTTAATAGCTTTCTTAACAATTTTGAACAAATGTTCCTTAATATCTATCAATAAATACTCCTGTCATGAACAAATATGTCCATTTCAGCATGTTTTGTATGAATCTGTTCAGGTAAAATGATCTATATCGAATATATGGAAACAATGTAGAATAGAATATCTTGTATGGTACTTGTTTTAAGCAAAGGTTATGTGGTATGTGTTATACATGTATATAGAACTGATTAGAGCTTTCTTATATGTTACCAATGGAACAATCGGTGTTTGACATGAAATTATATTACTTAAATTACCGTAGCTACTAGTGAGTTATTATGGAGTTTAACATCACCCATTTACGATGAAAATTTGCTACCAACATTTGTCTCTGGTATATGAATTTTCAAATGCTTAGATTAATAGGTCTGATTTTATTATTCTACTATTTGCTTTAATAACCAAGTATATCCACTGTTCAAAGCAACAGATTTATGCGGGGTATTGATAAAAACGTAATTGTGTTTCAAAATTAAATAACCATGGTTCATTGATTTCAATAGACATTGAGTTGACCCATATCATTTGAAATTGTTGTCAGAGCAGTCAGCGTAACAATACAGATCACGCTTGGCTAGTTATGAATCGAATGAATTTACGACAATTTAAAGTTCACCATGCCTACGAGGGATTTAACGTATTATTTCGTGTGTTTCTTTTTTTGTTTGTTCTGTGAACTACCCCCGGAGCTGAAGAAATTCATTCTTTTTTTTTGACTGTTCGTCGCGTGATTGTGGCTCCCCTTGTGTTGAACATTGTAACAGATTCGCTGAGAAACAAGCTCAATTGACGTAGGGGCACCTTGAAAAAAGTTTGCACCCTTTACGTGTTAATGCAGCCGAGCACAGTCGGCTCGGTAATATGGTTCACTTGCTTTCAATGAATAAATTTAATCGCCAAGGCTTGCGACTGCTTAACCCTGTGGAAAGGAACACTGGATAGCATTGAAGGTATTGAGACATTATTACAAAAGGCGATCAAGGTTCAAAAACAGTTTCAAGTATAAAATTTCTTTTGAGCTCTAAATCCTTGCAAATCATACCTGGCACAACGTCACGTTAAAGACTTGGATACGTTTAGAAACGTTGAGATTAGGATTGGCCAATACAAGTTCTTCCTGAAGATATATGTATTTATATACATCAATTCATGCATCTTGTTTCAAAGGCATACACGCCCGTATGGCTTTCACTTGTAGAACAAACAGGAATAAATACGAATGGCATGTAACGGTAGACAATCGGAAGGGTCTCAATCAGAAAAACGGTGTGTTGACGCAGATATTGATGGTCAGTATTGATGGCACTGGCAACATTTCAATAGACATTAGAACACGCCTGACCACATTGCCCATTGCATTTGGAATTGACCGACGGACAATCGAGGCATGTTCTGGACAGGGCACGGGAGGTCGACCTTTTAGGAATTCTAAAAAGAAATAGTTTTATTTCATAGATTGACCGTGTTGCAGACTTGTATGGTGCGCCATTGTACACATTGTAATCGCGTATTAATTGTCGGATAGTTGCCGTGGGAAAACATTTAATTTTCTATCAACCTGAAGTATGGAACACGATGAAAGAGATACTCATACGACATTGTGTGTATTATTTGGTTTGAATTTTCAATGAGAGATTTTCTTTCGGGAATTTATCAATATTATCGTGTACGGCTTTCGTCATAATCAACAAATGGCAGCTATTTATTACACATGACGATGACGACACAGAGTATAGAAAACCATGAAAGAGATACTTATTTAACATTGTGTGTGCATATTTGGTTTAAATTTTCAGTGAGAATTGTTTTCGGGACCTTATGAGTATTATCGTGTACAGCTTTCGTCACAATCGACAAATGACAGCTAGTTATTACACATGATGATGTCTTTTATTTACACCTTGTATCGCAGACTGAATTCATTCACTACACATGCACAACACTAGAGAGTTAGCCCATTATTGTATCAAGTAGTGAATGATATTTTCTTGGAGTTATCCTTGATGCATTCTCACAGTGATGTTTAACCCTCTGCCTGCTGAAGGCAAGCAGAGATGCCCTGAAGATCAGTGTCTGTGCATTATCCAGCAAGAAGAGGGTTAAAGCAACCTTTCACACCTACTCAAAGTAACCTATCACTAATTTGTTTAGTTTTATGGGTTATTATTTTCTACATGTTCGACAACTGCTGTTTTATAGTATACACGGATGATCTCTTGTATTGTTGTCTACTGTGATAGTGGTTTCCATGTTAAGTTTAATGTTTATATTGAGCTTACTCTTTAAATATTAGTAGACAACTAGCCATTGGGGTTGCATGTAATTTTACTATAAATGTGAGTTTTTTTTAATATCAATTTGGTTCAAGATATTTTTGTTGGAATTATTTTATTTTTAGACAATATTAAAGTTGGGCAGCTAGCCAGTTTTTCAATATTAACAATCTAATTTCACCAGTTTTCACAAGTGCCCTTCGAACACCACTGGAAACTAAATACCATCATGCTATGCTGAAGTATGATTGAAAATATCAACTTACTCACAATTAAAGACACCGTTCTCATTTTAAGCACCTTTTAATTTGAAATTAAAATCATCATTACCATGTGAAATGTGGATTTGATTAAAATTGTGCATTCAAAACGTGCTGCTCTCAAATAACGGGCTCTCGTATTTCGCAAAGACACACTTATGCTATCAACTGGCTGTTGTTATCGGCTGTCGGACAGGTGAGGCACATTACACAGAATTAACACCATCAGTTTGATAAGAAACTTTTAGTATTGTGCTGTCTTTTTGACCTGAAATACAAGGTCAGACTGATGGGATGCCTGCAGTGTGGGTTATTAGCCCTGGAGCTGATAAAGTGCTGCATTCAAACTGGTTTAAATTTTACGAACAATAAATATGGCTACATTGATGTTAAAATTGCGGCCGAAGCTAGTAAAGTATAAGTTTGTCACTTTGATGTTGCCGACCGTTAATTGACAACAGATGGCTAATTACTTTAACATTAAACTAACTAGAATAAATTGCTGCACTGGACTTAACTAGATGGAATGCTGATTAAAAAATGATATCCGACATATTTCGCGCGGTGATTCAAGTTTGGAGTAATGATAATTATGTTTTATTAAATGGAATTTATATTTAATACTTTGATAATAAAATAAAGGAGTTTGGAGTGCACGGGGAAAGCATGGCACAATGGTTTGTGTGTTGGACTGAAAGTTGGAAGTACTAGGTTTGAATCCTGCTCTGATAGCATTCCTGTAGTGGAGAACTGGAGGCCTATCCTCGAATTCTCTTGCGATCGTACGACAATCTTGAATATTCATATTGTAGGGCTATGAACGTTCTTAGGCTAAGAAGATCGTATGAAGCGTTTCGAGAATAGGACCCTAGGTCCACTTGAAGAGCTCGGTTTCTATATATGCTGTACAGTTATTTCTTTTCATCATACTACTACAACAAAATACTGTTGTTGTAGGTGCTCATCCTATTATTAACACACCGTTGCGCAAACTGTAGTCTGTATCTACAGAAACGGCTTTCAATCCCAAATCTCTTTCAGACTATGATTCTCGCAGACTATGATTCTGTAATTTCTTGCCAAGTTGATATTGATGTAAGGAACGCGTGTGTGAAATAATTTAATTGAAGACTATTAAAACAGAGGTAATTGGAATGGCAATTTTCATTTATTGATCAAAGTGAAGTTTGGGTTATACAGGTGTTGTTAATTACTGCCAATTTTTCAGCTAGATTTTCTTTAATAGAATTACAACCCTTTGTGTTTCCATAACATCAGTTCGAATTCCCTCCCGACTTTGAAGTTATAGGTAAGATCCACTTACATAAACAGATGCTTTCTCCTTGCTAATTACTGACGAGGATACAGCTAGCCCTTTGGGCTGTGAGCTGCTTGGGCCAGCATTGGGTCAGCGTTGGGACTCTCGTCATGGGGGCCCAGTCATGGCCATATGTATGCTAGGTAATTAAAGCGATGGCCGTACCATTCCGCTACTTTCACCGTAGGAGTTCCTGGTGTTATCATAGCATTTCTCTCAGTTATTGCAGAGCTCGGATTGTAATTAGACTAACTACGTCCCTGCCACAGGGTTACCCTGCAATGGAGTGACCAAACTTGGAGCGGGCTTGAAAACAATGCCAAAAACTGTCGGGTTAATGACGGCCTTGTCTCGGGTTTCAATCCCACTCCGCCGAAGCATCTGGTTAGACAAGACGTACATCGTGTTACACTGCTGTATGGCATGCACGGGTCTAGGTGTACATGTGTTACACCAAGTCTCTGTGTATCAGGATAGGTAACTGTAGGTAAATATGTTGCCTAGGACAAGTGGTGATATCCAGCATGTGCCGTGATTGATGGGCAGGGGGTGGGGGGACACGGGAGAGCTAGAGTAGGAGCGAGGTGGTTATGCATTAACGAATGAACGGTGCCAATCCATGCAGATACAACAGGTCTATGACAGCTGCTGGTACATTTGGAATACACGTTCACTTCCCTTGCTATTAAAAATATTATAATTTATTGAAAATTTGATATTGCAATTTCTTTTTTTATTTACATTAATATCAACTAGTTTTTGTTTTGTTTGTATTTAATTTGATGAAACAGGTGTTTTTGAAATTAATTTAATTTAATTTACATTTTGGGTAGAATGAAAAATTTAGTTTGATTTCCTTTGACGTTGTGTATTATATATGACTGAAATACATCTGCCTGGTTGAATTCTGTCCAGAAAGGAAGGAAAGAATGGAAGAGTTTCTCAGTTTGACCTTTCAGATTTTCCAGTTTTAGAGAATCCGATCCCATCATCAGAGATACAAACAAACAGGTAGAACTAATAATACAACCTGGCAGGGTTGCATTATGACCAGTGCCCAAGGAAGAACCCCAGTTAGAGAAGTTGGGAGAGAGGGTGAAGGGGGAGGGGGGTGGTGGGGGGTGGTGGTTGCAGGCCCCCCATATCTGCCATAGTGGCTCTTCCTTCACCCCACCAGGATTTCCTTGAATGTTTGCATTTTATATAATCAAACTGATTAGCTTCTAATTGTTTCCACATCTGTTTGTAATATGGTAACCATGGCAACACAATTGTAGTGCCAGCACCGCGAGTTCAGAAATTATGGCTGTGAGTCTATTAATCCCGTGTTTTTTTTCTCTCCTCCCAACCCCCCTCCATCCCCCCAGGATCGCTGGGGAACCTACTAGCAGGCAACAATAAATTTCTTAATGTATTTTCATAATGATAATGATGTTGCGAGTTTTGTGGATTTTCCTGGGCAAGGAAACGATATTGTGCTATTAAAAGTACCAGGTCCAGTGCCAGGAATGTTTAGTACTTGCACAATGACAAGAGGTTTGGTATGAATACCACCAGATTATTTCCATAATAGACAGGATTAATGACCAATAATTTTCTTTCCTGTCAAATTTTTCGTCGGAAATAGACGAACTCTTTAGTCAGTCGCACAAGTGGGTCAGCATAGGGATATGTAGTTTGACATATTATTAGATAAACAGGTTATCATGGTGGAAATACTCGCACTTTCATAGATAAATCAATCGACCCGTTGAGTATAGTAGAATGCTTTTGAATTATTCACGGATTTAATAATAATAAAAAATGATCGGTCATGTTGTCAATGGCAAGCATCTATTGATTCATAGAGGAAAGAGTTCTGTGGTTTTGGCAGCATTCTCAAGATATTGTAACAATATGCTTATGTTAGGAGGAGAAGCCGCAGCAACTGTCAGTCATACCATTTCTATTGTAAATTGTTCAAGCTAGACTAAATTGTTCAAGCTATGCCAGTATCTATGAACATTATGAATATCTATGTTGAACATTTTAACATTGTCAAATGCTCAACATCTAATTGCATCTTTAAACGTAATTGCCTATTGTTCAATTTATACACATATATTTATACAAATTGTTCAACCTTTGCAAGTAGCTTTACACATTGTTAATTGTTCAGATTAATATTTAACATTGTTGCCAGTTGTAAAATCTTTCCTTGTATTTTAATTTCAAAACATTGTTGCCGATTGTTCAGCCTCTGCCTTCATCTATGAACATTGTTGAAGCATGTTCAACATCTACAGTATGTTTTAACATTGTTGCCAGTTGTTCATATTTTGCCTGTGCTGATTGTTCAACTTTACCAGTATCGATGAACATGGTTGAAGCATGTTCAACATCTACATGCATGTTTTAACATTGTTGCCAAGTGTTAAGTTTTTGCGCTTGTATTTTAAAATGTTGCTGATTGTCCAACATCTGCCTGTATTTATGAACATTGTTGAAGCATGTTCAACATCTACTTGCATCTTTTAACATTGTTGTCAATTGTTCAATTTTATTTTGCCTGTAGGTTGCTGATTGCTCAACCCCTGTTTATATCAACATCACTGACTGGTTGCTACAACTTGTGTATTGTTGAAGGTCTGAGATAGGTTTGCTTGTAGCCGGGAGAAGTGGCCATACCTTATAACTATGTGGTCAGTAACTATGTACATTATTAAATAGTAGTATCCTGTCGCAGTGTAGATGATTGACCATTGCTCATTCAGATAATAACATTAGACATGTTCAACTCCATATTGCAATGTGTACTCGTGTCATATAAAGCATTGCCAAATATGTTCTTCTGTCAGATATTAAGTATTGTACTGCTAAATATGTACTTGTGTCAGATATTAAGTATTATACTGCCAGATATGAGTAAGATATTAAGTATTGTACTGCCAAATATGTACTTGTGTCAGATATTAAGTATTATACTGCCAAGTACATGTATTGTACTGCCAAATATGAGTCAGGTATTAAGTATTATACTGCCATATATGATTCAGATATTAAGTGTATCATACTGCCAAATATGAGTCAGATATTAAGTAGTATACTGCCAAATATGATTAAGATATTAAGTGTATCATACTGCCAAATATGAGTCAGATATTAAGTATTGTACTGCCAAGTACAGTATGTACTTGTGTCAGATATTAAGTGTTGTACTTACCCAGCACTGGGGATTTTACTAAGTCAGAATTTGTCAGATCAAAAGAATTGAGGCATGTGTCTATCTTTTTAATAGCATGTACTATGACCATTGTATTTACAATAGCATGTACTGTTGGACCCATTTGTAAAGAATATTGTATACGACTCACTTGGAAGGAAATTAATATAATTTTAAAATCTATACCAACATATTACGGTACTCTATTTATCTTCTCTTCTATTTTTATTATAGATTTTCTTTTGTAAATTTCTGTGTTCTTGAAAGATTTGTTTGAATATTGATACCATTACCATGGTGTATTATCTTTTTTAATATTTATTTTTTTGGTGTGACTAGTGCAACAATGGAAATGTTTTGTGTATATAGTAAATGTTTATTATGGCAGTAGATTAACTTCCACTCCGTGTCATCATTAAGTGGGTTTTACCATACACATAATATATGGAAATTACCATTAAAGAATAGCTTCTGACATTTATGTTTTTATGTATAACAATGAACATCAGCTCTAGCATTTGCCACAAGTTTGATTTCATTGAAGTTTCATTGAACATTTATGCTATTAATTGCACTGTTGGGCTCAATCGATAATGTCCATTTAAAATTCTTTCTGTTTCAATGGTTTATCATTATTTTTGAATGCTTTCTTTAGAAACATATTTTGACATTATTAATAGATGGATGATATTTACTGCACCATCAGTGTATACATAAATCGAGTCAATGATTTGTTGTGATCATGTTGATTATTTAAACTTTGACTTGGTTCCAATCAGTCTGTAAAGGAATATTTCCAAGACAAATTTTTGTTCTTCCTGTTTTCTAGCCAAATTTGTTCATCAGTCTCTAGTATATAGTTAGTCTTCACTTTGTAGGTTTTCCAAAGCCCATAATGTTACGATTTATCGATAGATAAATGCAATACCTTTTTCTTAAAATGTATACAATGTGTATGTGCCACGAATGTGGTTAACTGAATCACCCTCTTGATATGTTTTTATACACACATCTGTTATCTGGATCTCGTCACAAGGTTCAGTATAATGCATTAGGTCTCATGGAGTGTGGAGTAGTAGATGCGTTTACATCCTCAGACTCGCGTCCTGCTTTGATCACTTTGGCACTAAAGTTCCAAGTCTAATATCAGAGATGATATGTTTCCCCAATGGGTCTGAACCGTGGTCTTGACTGAAATATTAAAGTTGTCGTAATTTCCAATTGCCACCCTAATTTATGATTGCTCGACTACCTGGACAAGTGGCTGTAAGATGTTGGAGGTTGCCTGTGAAGTTCAGCCGGCTACCTTTGTGATTAGGCGCGATAATTCCTCTTTAGGTTGTTTATGGTTACTTCCATCTTGATGTGGGTTAAAGGCTGGACAGTGTTGGCTACATTGCTTACATACTGTCTTTATATATTATACTGTCTTAGCATTGCTGTCTTCATACGGTCTACATTCTGTCTTCAAAATGCCCACAGACTGTCACTGCCTAAATATATACTGTCTTTCTTTTGCTTATATGCTGTCTTCATACTGCATTCACAATTGCCTATATTGTCTTCATGCTGTCTAACCGTCGCCTATGGGTGAAATATTCCCGCTGTGACGTAAAGCACTAATTCATTCATTCTTTCATATTGTTTACATTCTGTTTTAATGTCTGTATTGCATATGCTATCTTCATGCCACTGTCTATGTATTGTCTTTATTTTGCTTCATACTATCTTCACATTGCCTATGTTGTCTTCATAGTGTCTTCACATTGCCTATACCATCTTTATTCTGTTTACATGCTATTCTGTTCACAATACTTATAACGGCTTAGTTCATGCTGCCTACATTCTATTTTCATGCAGTCCCTCCATGCCAGGTGGAGGTCGACAACCACAGAGAAATTATCCTGACATTTACACCATTAGTGTTTCACCTGGCTACTTTCTGACCCAGATTTCACATCTTGCAGGAGAACACAGAAACCATTTGGCACCACCCAGGTAGAGCGAGCTCATGGAACTGGGAGGGTTAGGTTCTCTTTTATTTGCTTCTATCAGGTCTGGGTCAATTTAGACGTAATTCGATTTTGGTTGAAAAAGTTTTTAATTTTGATGAATCATTAATTTATTCATCATTGTAATTGTGTTTTGTTAAAGTGGTGACAGTTTCTGACTGAGTCATCATCGTCATCATCAAACAAATTTAGCTGCAATTTTCTAACAATCACATGAACAGCTTTGGTTTAAATGCAATTTGAAGGTGTTCTCGATCGATTATTGCTATGTACGTACGTATCTCCCAAAGGTTTTGTTTAAATGCAATTTCAATATTGTGTTCTTGATGGAATCTTTACTATACTTATCTCTGAAATACCCAAAGTTGTGCACAGTTCTTTTTATGGGATACATGCAGCCTGAGATTGAAAAAGGTTTTGGAAAATCAGAAATGTAAATTTACTATACATGTACGTATACATATACTGTCCTCATTCACTGCCATCTTTACATCTGATTGCTACAAGGCAAATCATAGTACTGGCAATTATCAAATACTGAGGATGCAATTTACCGAAAATTGTCATGCACAACCTCGTAAGATCTGAATTTCAACCGAGGTTTATAATTATCTGGCCTACATCCAAATGCAAAGTTCAAGAGGATTCAACTGAATACTTTCTTCTCGAATAAATATATAATTATTGCCAAATCTCGGGACGTCATTGTGGACTCGCAGGCACGGCAATCTAAAGAAGGTTTCAAGCTACGAGCTACAAAAATATTTGAGAATTGGTTTGAGGACCCAACAGTCCTTTGGACTTGGTGATTAGTCTCAGTGCTTGAAGCAAGAGCAAGTCTAGTTGATGTATAATATGCTCAATTAGCACATATGGAGTCGTCTCTTTGGGCACCTGCACTTCCAGATGTGTCATATAGTGGACATGGCTATATTGTGAAACCGTACACCAATAACCCTTTGTTCTCCAAGTATATTTAGTTGGGAAAAGCTGAAATGATTAATTTTCAGGTTTACGTTTTAGTCTATTTCGTGGGGTTTTCACCCTGATAAGTTTGCTTGGATTGGTGTGTTATTTTCTATTATTTTCTCTGTGGTGTATGCTATCTTAGAATAGTATCCTTTTCTGATACATTGAATGTATTTATTTTAAGTCATTTTAGTTCTTTTACAGTTTAAACTTAAATTTAGCAGTTTATGACAAATAGAACTGACTTTGTAGGTTACTAAGCACTTCTGCTGACATTGTATTTGTCAGATAGCAATCGTATCATAATAAAAAAAAAACTTTTTTATTTAATTTTTGTATTGGGGTTTTAGAGTCGCTTTCTAGATTTGTTCACTAATAACATAATTAGTAGTATTGTGAACAGTAGTCTTGGGTACATCTGAACTTGTACGATATTGCTATGACCAATGGCAGGAAGGTTGTATGTTCATCAGTATAGCTGATAGTGCATAGAACCAGTCACATATCTTTACTACTGCAATAAGACTGTCAGCCTGTCTGATAATAAAATAAGCCTAATTCTGAAGACAAATTTGAAAATTGTTTTTAATGTCGATATCTCATATATACATTTTTCTTTTGAATAAAATTGTCTCCTTTGGTGAATGAGTGAAGACATAAATTGGCTTTATATGTTTTTGTTTGAAGCTCATTTACCTTGTAACTGGCTGGCATACATGAGGGAAATTTCTTTTCTTTGTTTGGTGTGTGAAAATAAAATTACCATCTTTACACGCGGTCTATTTGCAATACCCCAGACACTTCTACTAGACAAAAGTTTTAAGTGTTGCTTGATAAAACTGTCATAAATTGTAATCTGATGTAAATGTTCAGACACCGTTCAAGTAATTGATTCTATCCCAGGCCAGGTTGTAAACATTATCATTGGAACCAAAGCATGCTGACAGATAGGCTCAGAGCCGATGGCACGATTCCGGGAGACATCGTTACGAGTCCCGCAGAAATGTTGCTGTTTAGTTTTCAATTAGATCATAAGAAACGGAATTTGATTCTTTCTAGGGAATACTTTGACTCGAGCAGATAAAATTGTCTGGAATACGTTGAAATAAATTTATTTCATGGTTGTCTAGGATTGGAGACGAAGAATTGAGGTACGAGACAATTGGCATTGTGAGAGAGTGATTTCATGTTCCAAGTCAATGTACGCTATTGATTGTGTGGTTTCAATTTTGTGCTGATATCGTAAATAATCGACCAGCACATCATTGAATTAAGCAGGAGTGGTCTTTGTGCGTATTTCCACTGTTTACAAGTTAACATTTATATTAAAGCCAAATATCCCCAGATAGCATCTAAAAATTGACCCCAACTAATGAAAAATCATTGGATTCAAGCAGTTTGTCCTGTTTTCGTCCTTTTATTATACTTCAAAGTTTGAAAGGCTGTTATTTGGACATCATCTCACTTCTGAGAAGCAACCTAGCCGGGTTTTATGAATTGATAAAACCGCCAAATCCCCTCAGAATTTTATTAGCATAGATAAGTCCTTACATCCCATAATGAAAAATGAATTATTTATGAAGAAAGGAAAACCTTGCTTATCTCTTGATGTAATTTGAATTTTTAGCTCACTTGGCCTGTGAAACCAATACAGTTAGGTCAGTATTTGAAGGTACCAACGATTGTATACTAGATGTATACTGTACTTCCAATATGGCGGCTACAACATAGCAGTATTGGACAATCAATGTTTCACCATTTAACTTACAGTTACAGTAGTAATTTTGGGATTCTTGAGGATGTCTGTTGTAATTATATAAACATATGATTTTGTCAATTATGTGGGTACTTATTTACATACATTTAAATCAATGTAACATTGACAGTCCCTTTTAGAGATAGTTTCACTTATCATCTATACCATACCCTAGATATTTGTTATGCCAGTCCAACTTCAAGGACTTAAAGGCATACAGTCACAGATTTCAATAGCACTCTATCGGTATTTGAGTAACAAATGCACAAACTACATTCTTTTATGATGCTTATCATCAGTTCTACTTTGCAAAAATCCCTTTCGTCGACCCACATTGGGGGGAATTCGATCAAGCAGTTAGATGATCCAAAGGCATGATAATTAGAGCTATGTTCCTTATGTTCATATAACATATTACAATTTTGATAATTATCGGTAAATCGGTAAATAACAACTTTATGGTGGACAAATCAAACGTAAGTAGTCATACATAGAAATTTGTTTGTCCATTATATAGGTCAACCTTCCGTGATGGTATGCTTTCAACATGGGTTCGTCGCAAATGGGTGAAAGATTCCCGCAGCGACGTTAAACTCCATATTCACATTCAACACGGGTGTGTCTTCAAGTGAGCTACAAATGGCTGGGCGTATTTTTCAGGT
>JAUTBQ010149157.1:0-14324 GCA_032361185.1 Lepetodrilus ovalis | reverse complement strand
GTGTAGGGGATGATATGGGTGGGGTGGGTGGGGGGAGGAGTTTGAATGAATGGGTAATCTACATGCTTGCGTTGAGGACAGGAGACATTGCTTTGTCAAATTGACAACAGCTCTGTCGGACTTACCAATTTCAATTTACAAATATCATTCACAACACAGTAGGAAAACATTTATCTCCTGGTGGGGTTCTAATGATTTTCTTTTCACATAAACACAATGGTTTCTTTTATCATTATGGCATTCTAATGATGTTTTTTTTTCCACATAAAAACAATGGTTTCTTTTATGCCCCCTAAGATATTGTGGATCTGAATATTGATAGGTGCGTGAGTTTTATGAACAAAGTCATGCCTCTGGGGTAAGATTAATGTGATTAATGTGGGGAAAAATTAATTATTGACATTATTTATCTTGTTCTTTTGGGTGTTGTAAATAGATGTACTGCTTAACTATTATTGGAAATATTGAAGAAAATGATGAAAAAGTAAATAAATTTAATCGTCCGTGAACGTTAAAACGACGTGACCTGCACTTATCTCAGGTTTCCTCTGTTGTTGTAGGCACAGGTGTTATGGTAGGCACACAGACACACATAGGAATCCCTGGCCAGCCTATGTTGATATACACTCTAGGTATCTGTCAACTTTGACATAGGATAGTCGTACTAACCGTTTGTTATCATTACACATGACTAGAGTATGACAATAACAGTGAGTGGAGGCAGAAACCATTGATTTCTATCAGTGATATGAGTATTCAACAGACTAGCAAGTTTATGTATTATTTATTTGCATTATTATTATGGCAGCAGGAAAAACATTGAAACTCGCAATACTAAATAGAGTTTGACTTTCAATTTGTAAACAAAAGTTTAAAATGATATAACATAATACAATCGACCCCTGTTTATCCAGACGGTTGCGTTCTCAGTAAAATCATGCGAATAACTGAATTTCCGGATGTCTGAGTCATTTTACGTAGTAAGACTGATATATGGTTCCCAGTAAAAACTGTGCAGATAGCAAGGGAACCGGATATCCAAAGTCCAGATAAACGGGAGTCCACTGTACATAGGTGACTTTCACAGTTTCCAAGAAGTGAACGTTTCCAGAAAGATAGTGATAACTAACTGAGCAGTAGAGAGATAGCGATGACTAACAGAGTGGTTTGCATTTGCTGTCATGACATTAGCTCCTTATCCTTTTCTGCTGGCACACTGATATTCTGAGGCCAAGCGGAACATGCCTGGTGCGATGGAGCCTGGAATCTGTTCAGGATTCACTGGATACCTCTGTAGGTATCAGCCATCAGTATCAGCCATCACCGTGGTATATAGAGCATATCCCAGCATATACCATACCACAACACTGTCAACATGGACTTGTTTTGTTACATTATATGGGTCAGTTTTTATTCAGATGCCTTATTTTAATTTCTTTTCGCCAATTTTGAATACAGCTCGTAATCGATTTCATGCATGTGTCAATGACACTAGTTATGTTTGATGTATATTCTGCCATCGGCAAATTGCTTCTTATTTCGTAATGTCGCAGATCATATTTCGAGGGTTACATTAGGCCATTTGTTAACTGAGTTAAGTAGGTCATGCCTGTTTTCTTTTCGTGAATGGAAACCTAGTCCAGTGTTTTCTGAATCAGAACTGTCTACTTTTGACATTTGATAATGAGAAGACATCATTCTATACATAGTATGCTCTATATAGCATTATCTCTTCAGACATTGCTTTAAGCAAGTAAACAATTTTTTTCATTGTTGTGCTCCCGCAGCGACGTTAAACTCCATAATTACATCATTGTTGTGCAAATACATGCTACTTTTGAAATCTAAGAAAAATTGCTGCTAACGACAAGAGCATAAAATGCATTTTTCTGTCAGTGATATGGTTATGATCATCATCTGTCTCGGGAAACAATATGGATTCAGGGCAGGTGGTAAAGCACTGGTACGGCGTTGGACGGCGGAGCCAAATGTCACAGGTTCTAATCCTGTCCTGGGAGCCTGGCACCAATGTTCACGAAGGTTACTTTGCCGACACGATCATGATAGGATGTGTTGTCTGTATTGTGGCAATGCAGTTCGCATCCTTGGTCTGTCGGTACCAGCCGGATCTTGCAGCCCTACTGCAACATTCAGTGCTTTGGAAGTTGCGGGTTGTCCCCTGCCCTAAACAGACAAGCCGTGATAAAAGTAAAAGAATATTAAAATAATATGAAATCTACTGGCTTGAATACATGGCTACCAAATACATCAAGCAGGCTGTGAGGACCGTACAGTGTGTACACATTCCATAATATTAAAGTAATATAGAATATAATGACTTGAATACATGGCTACCAAGCAGGCTATGAAGAGCGTACAGTGTGTACACATTCGGTAATATTCTAAAGCTCAATTTCCCAAGGCCACGCTCGTCTTAATTTCATAAACATGCTATTTATTTCGAGAAAACCGATCATCACAAGTTGAATATGACAGGTTATGCACATACACCTCGCTAATCTGTTTGATTTGGAAATAATCCTGAAAAGTTCACGCCACTGTCAATTGCAACTCTCTTTCATCTATGGACACATGAATTTACATGACAGTTCCCAGGTTGGTTTTCGCAATTATTCAAGGACACGAGCTGTAACAAAATGGGCCACATGGACACGGGTTGTTCTGAGTTCCGTGACAATGCCAATCAGTGGCATAAGACCAGTCTGACCGCAACGTGAATCCGGATCTGTTCAAATACCCAGCGCATGCATGTTTACTTTCGTGATTGCATTCATGTACACCACCAATGTCGGCTGTCCTTGTTCATACAATATACACGTCTGTACTGCAGCCATTTCTCTCCCTACTTGCACCCGGGACGGGTTTTTAATTTGACAGCCTGATCCACAACAATGCTGCAGAACAATGTCAACAGCGTATAGTTGTTAAGTACGTAGTATTTGGCTTGTAGATACCCTGGGTATTGAAGCGTTGTAATGTTTGCTTTCCACCTGCGTCGGTGCAAGTTTATTGGATTGTTGTATACACTGGTGTGTTTGCTTGAACAGGGACAGTTTTAGGCCATGTCTTTCATCCTTATTTCTTGCACAAACATGTGCAATGTCCCTCATTTTTTTTGTTAAAAAAGTTAAATGTATATGTTAGGTTTAATAATAACAAAATATTAGTATGTTTTTTAGTATATTTTTTAGTACTGTATATACCATTTATTCAATTTATGATAATATTAATTTGTGAATTATATAAGTTATAAAGGTTCCATTCATGTTTGTTAAGAAGACATATCCTTGCAAATTGTCCTAATTTTCAAGGGTAATATCAATGGCAATTCTCTAGGTTCCACAAATTCTTCACAGGGAAATATTCGATCCAAGAGCCAGCGCATGTCTTTCATCAGAAACGTACACACTTGGATCGACTGCTTTACACTCAGATTGACTGTTTTACACTCGGAGCAACTGTTTTACACTCGACTGATGTCAATTACAGTGATTATGTCAACCAGGATGTTGCCAATATTGCCAGTAGTACTCGAGTACCATCTATTCCTGGTGAACCCCTTCTTACCTTTCATCAACAATCAATAGATTTAAGGTCTTAACCTTGATGCATTCGTACTGGTGATGATAAACTTATCACATCAAAAATATTAATTCTCTGATAAATATGTAACTTGGCTTTCAACTCTTTTTCAACCGCTATGAATAATATGAGTTTGTGGATGAAGTTAATAAGAAAAAAAATAGTTGGTTATATCATTACAGGTCTTGAATTTCTCAAGATGAATAAGATTTTTTCTCTCTATTTCTCATGATATTAATGCTTTCACTGTTCTGTATGGGTTGTAAAGTAGGTACTCTTCAAATTTATTTAACCCAGTTGATATGAACTGCATACTATACTGGACACTCATTATCTAACTAAAGAAATTCCTAAAAAAAAAAAAGAAGATTTTTATCAAGCAATATCTTATACCGGTATGTATTGTACCGAAATGAATTCATTTCATTCACGTCACTTGTTTCATGAAATGTAATATTGCAAGATGTTTTCTCCTGCTGCGACTGTTAAGACTTCAGACTGCATTGTCAGTTTCAAGCACCGTACAACACGATTAGCTATTGATCAATGCCCATCTTGTAGAAGGCTCGTATTCAACTGTCAGTCTTGTCAGGCTCTTGATGATCGTTGTCAAGAAACCTTGTCATCATGTGGCGTCATGTTCACAAAATTGCCATCAAATGTATTATCTCGAGGAAGCTTATAATCAACTATTATCCTGTGTAATCACTGTAAGTTTAATAGATTTATAGTGTTAAAGGATATATAGCATTTATGTTAAATAATACGGATTATTTATGTTTTTGGTATTCAATGTTGGTGATGTGACCATATGGCCATACATACTTTACATTAAAGTGTTAATTCAGACTCAGTAGTGCTTTAAGTTATTATTGTAAAATAATATGTTTGTTATTAACATACCTATAGTATTGTACAGGGGAAAACGTTATCTTGTTTCAAAAGCTTTCTTACCGTATATAATTTTACACAGAAGTTAATATTAAGTTGAAGAGTCTTACAATACTAATTGATTTCAACCATAGGTCTTAATTGTTGGCACTTCTGGAAGAAACATTGACACTGACATTAACACAGATGTTGAAGTCATTTGACACTGATATTAACACCATCTTTGAAAGATGTATTGGCTTTCCGGATATTGACTATACAAATGGATGACACAGTCAAGAAAGTGTGCCAAGAGAAATGGACAGGTGGAACCTTCTTAGCCGTATCATGTAATTAAGTATATAAGGTTTGCTATTCATTAAGAAACATACTTCAATCCATGAGATTCAAAGACAGATATATTTTTTTTTATTATCCATGATTAAAGCTTACAATTTTATTAGTGCCCGTTAAACATTAAGAGAATGATACATGTTACATATTATGTAGATAGGATATTAGCTCATGGAAGTTAATGTAACGTGCTATGTTTCACGAGCTATTCCTCCCTCTTAAATCTGGCTTAATTACTCGCTGAAGGAACCTCCAGACATGACTGCAACAAGAGCACGATCAAGCAAGACATTCTTCCCACGTAAAGCTGTCCGTGCTGAAGTATTATCCATAACAGGTTATTAAATTAATGCAGTAATATGCAAGTCTGTGACATTATGACTGCTTTTTTGGCAGTAAATACTGAACGTTGGTATGCTCGAATAATGGCAATCTGTCATCTGTGGCAACTATCTGTCATCTGTAGCAACTATCTGTCAGTGGGAATGAGCAGTGGCAACATCTCTAGCTGCCGTGCAGTTGTCTGGAAGTGACTCGCTGGCACTAAAATAGTTCATGCTAAAAAGTCCAAGTTGCGCTATGGGGGATTTTGGCAGAACTCGTCATAGTAGTAGCTTGTATCTTTCTTTCCTTTGGTACTGTCTGTATTATAGTAATTCTGCTCAAATGTATCTTGTCATCAATACTTTAGTTTGATAATACAAGCTATATAGTGTTGACTAGTGTGGACTGATACTTGCTAATATGAGTTTCATTATTGTATTTAAATATGCATGTTTTTTTGGTGGGTTTTTTTTGTAATCAATCTCATTTGTAATTCATTATTTTCTTTTGGTTTTAATATATCTTGTTCACATTTAAATGGATTGGATACAATTTAATATTGCTAACTATGTTTAATTCAAATTTAAATGGATTGAATGCAAGTTAATATTGTGAACTTTATTTTTTCAACTTGAAATGAATAGGACACAAGTTATTATTCCCAACTAAGACCATTGTTTAATAATAGGCATGGCAATTTTCCGCAGATCCAAGGAAATCTGCTAATTTATTTGTACAGGGGGCGATTCTTTTGGCCCTGGACATACATACCTTTTGCCTGCAGCCACGCCATAACCTGGGCTTGTTTTCCGCTGAAATCACAATCATCAGTTGCCATGCCTGTAACAAGGTAACGGTGTGGACGTGATGTATTTGCTGTGCTAGTCCTTGTGTGTACGTTATATCCTTGTGTGCGGTTATTTCCCTAATGTAACATGGTGTAGATGTGAGATGATGATGCATGGGGCATGCACGCAGATTTTTCAACACTGACGACAGTGTGACATTTACCCAATGTTTGTCGCCCGTGTGACATCAGCACCTGAAACAGGCAATCTGTATCTCAGGGTCCAGAACCTTTTTTGAGTACAATTTTGTTCACAAATCCCAATATAAAATTTGAGCTTGAACATGAAATCATACTGAAAAAGAACCACTCAATTTTGTTCACAAATCCCAATATACAATTTAATCTTGAACATGAAATCATACTAAAAAAAGAGTTTTGTGATCTTGGGTACAGGACAGCATGATAATGTTGGTAAATAATTAGCACTAGCTATTTTTATATTCTATTCCGCAAGCTAGTAATCTGGTATAGTACATGTAGGTATCTATAATTTATTCAGCATTCAGAATTATTATTTTTGTGATTAGTTATCTTTTCCTGTAATAAACATGAATTATGTATCCAGATATAATTGTGATTTGAATTTGAATGATTAAGCAAAGGTTTTCCATAATTAATAGTAAGGGGATTGGATTGGAAAATCTTAATGCACGTTAATTTATCGTAACTATAATTACCACCAAATTTCCATTTGCATGCTCCTTATTGATCTAATGAGTGTCTACAGATTGATAAACCTCTTATAATGATATGGTAAAATAATGAGCGACAAAAGGCTTCATGATCAATCGAAAAACTAATCTACGTCACGTCCCTGATAAAAGTGCATTTGTGCATTATGTTATACGTACATGCAAGTAGTGACATGTGTGCTTGAAACTGACATTCCATATATATCCTTGAGTAATAATTTGCGACGCATAATATGTTATCGAGTTAACACTATTTTACGAGCAGGAAAAAACGATAATTGCTTTCAAGACTTCATCAAAAGGTAAAATTATTATATTTAATCCATATGATCAGATATTAAATTGCTGCTTAGGGCTGTATGTAATTATATTAATAACTAATAAAAATCAATTTTGCAAGATTCAAAGGACCGTGCTTTCAATGTCGTTTTCAGTGATAAAAAGGTCCTTGAATAAAGAAAAGTAAATTATCAGGGTTTTCCTTACAACAGCTTGTTGCAAATAATACATTGATATCATATCATCGTTCCGGATGAAGCCTTATATTAGTACTTCGAAACCTTTCAAACATTGTAGACTATGATATTTCCCCAACAACATATTTAACTTATTGTATCCATTCCAAGCCAAATCCTACAACACACATTCTATACTCTGTCCGTAAATGGAACTGGATCTGTTATTTAACTGTTGTTATGTTAATAATATCTGTTCTTTAGAATACGAGTATGCTATGCCTGTGTCTAGCGAGGTGGGAGAGAATTTATGAGTTATACGTGTGTATAGGACATGGTCCCATAGGCAAACAACCATACAGTGTTTCTGCCCCTCATGATGGCTGGAACTAGGGTAAGGTAGTGTTACCCCCTGTAGGCCAAGGTGTTGACAACTTGTGGGGATCTTTTGAATTTTGAACCTGAACAGAGGGCTTCCTAACAGGAAAGTTGTGTCTTATGTTCTGTGTAGGTGCATAATATGAAACTGTACACTAATCTCCTACATAATTATGGTACTTTTGAAAGTAAAAGATATATTTTTTTAATTATGTTTGTTATTATTTTTATTTATGAACTAATTTACATAGCATTATGTTAAATAATAATAATAATAATAATAATAAAACTACTACTACTACTATCGTCGCAAATGGGTGAAAGATTCCCGCAGCGATGTTAAACTCCATAATCACTCACTCACTACTACTACTACCGGTAATAATAATAATAATAATAATAATAATAATAATAGGACCTGTGTAGAATGACCATAAATTACCAGATTATAATATAATTAGATTTGAAATGGTATCATGTATACTTCATAATAGATAAAGTCCACATGACACAGCCTGTTATTATTGAATTTGTTCCAATTGCATGTGTCACTAAATCTGAAGGCATTGCTAATGGTCATTTCTTTATCATGTGATACTGAAGTCAATGACACGATATAATATAACTCGTGCCACAAAATCAACAGTGAAGTGAAGTCAGTTCAAGGCAGAATCGCATTTCTTTCCTTAGGTGTTCCGATTACATCCAATGTAAACCAATACGTCGCGCGTGGATGCATCTTTAACACATCCTCAAACAAGTCTGTCCCTGAAGGGGAGAATAAATGAGATTTCTCCAAGAAAGCGTATCATATCTGTCTAATCATTTGAAAACCCTTGCACTAATCTTGGGGAATGTTTGCAACAAACAGTGCCAACGAGCAACTTCCGCGTACATTTTCGAGCCAGTTTGTGTTTACTACGTTTAATGACCCATGCAAGGGGAGGTTAAGCCTGTATGCAAACTTTTACTTCTCCATCAGGTATTGTTTCCTCATCCATCTTCCTTCCTCCCTCTGTCTATTGAATAGATTCCCTCCAAACCTCACAGGCCCCCTCCAAGCCTTGCTCTTGAACATGATCCAAGTGAGGATGTGTACACATATTGCAGATAATGATCATAGATCTTGTAATAAATATAAATCTACTTATGAAGACAGCACATTAGAGATTATTACCTTCCCATTACAAAATAGTTCCTTGAAGTGATATTATTTCATAGGATAAAAACTAATAAAGAAATGTGGTGTGTTTTTTTAGGTCAGGTAATACTTTGCATTAATATTGGATACTAATTGAGACCCATGTCGCTACTTGCATAGATCCATTTAATTTCCTCGAGGTTATTGTGTTCTTGATGTGATCATAATATGTATGATGACATATTGCAGTAAATAATGTCATTAATGTTAATATTTTCTTTGCAATAAGACACTGAAATTGTCGGTTCGAGACATCTGAAAATAGATCACAAATAATGTTGAAACCAAACCTTATACATATCATTAGTGAAATGTACTCCATAAAAGATGTATTTTTTGTTCTGTTCATATGCAGCACTACCCAATCAGAATGTATGCACCATTATTATGTTTTTTTTAACCTTAATTAGACTAAATATCACTAGTGCTACTTTGGAAAACAGGCTATTAGCATGTTGTATTCCTCCCCTAAACACAGCCATAGCAGAGAAAATTGCGTTGATTAAATTCTGTCAAGATAAGTATAGATGGAGGTTGAAGATTGCGAGGTGCCGATTTAAGACTTATTTGAAAATTAGATCCCAGAATGCCAGTGCATTGCATGATGGGATAGTTCCTTTCGCCTGCCGTCTGCCGGTAAGCTCCGTACAACCGAGCAACGTTTGAATTTGATGCCATCATCCTGCTTCCTAACAGGTTCTGGCACACTCTCAGCAGAATTTTTTTTTAGGTTTCAACCTAATCGCCAACAATGCGAGCTATTCTGGGTTAAAGACCCCGGCACAACATAGAATTTCATATGTACTGATGTTTTTACTGGCAGCGTTTTTAACGTAGTGATAGTGTGTACCTTTCATCTTGTAGGACTCCCGGGCTTAGAAGTGTGTGCAGTTATGGCGTTCACATCAAATCTAGCACACACATACGTGATACACTCATTTCGGTTTCATTAAAATTTATAAACAATTCTTCTTCTTTTTGGCCAGAGTAATTATGTGATGGGTGCGTTTCACAAAAGGGATGTATATTTATTCCGGACGTAAATGACACGTATTTGCTTGTATTACGTCATTTACGTTGATTGTATTATGTCATTTACTTCCGGTGTAAATATACACCCCTTTCATGAAATGCACCCATGGACTGATCAGTTCCTTTAAACTTGATAAATATTCTGCGCCCACTGGATTTGGACATGTAACAATGAGAAATGCACCCCATGAGTGTGATCATCTTGAAAGTGGTTCTAAGCCTCAATTCAACCAATGAGCCACGCTCCATATTCTAGGCAGATTAAGAAAGAAGATATTAGTTATCGTGTTATCCTTGATGTATTATCTTCATGCCACATAAATGTTTTCAGGTTCTCATCCCACTATGAGCAGTGTATCCTTTCACAAAGCTCTCTTATCCACTAAGAGACCATAGCGCTCTCTTTGCAGTGCATTAGCTATCGGCAAAGAGAGCGCTATGGTCTTTTAGTGTACAAGAGAAGATTCCTGAAAGGATACCCTGGTCGTTATTACAACACTGGCGAGAGATCACCATGTCATTACTGTTCAGGGTTATTTCATTGGCGTATATTTAGCACTTTTTGGCTATGCGAGCTAACAGATGACGTACCAAGATGTCAAAATCACACGTCATCAATTTACATGATCACGTTTTTTTAATGGCCTTATAAACATTGGCACAATGTAATGCTATTAAAACATGTTTGAATTCATCATTCCTCAATTATTTTAAAGTCTTTTAAATCCAAGGGAATATTTATTTGTAAATACGTTTGAAAAGGGTGCCAAGCGGTCGAACCTTCGTACTCATTATAACATCGCATTTATGTATGGGCAAATACTACATATATGTAGTCTATGGGAAGCACATTGTAATCAAGTTATTTCCATGTTGGGGTTGGTAGTGTAATAAATAAAATCCTAAACTCTTGAATAGTTTTGGTATCAGTACAATTGACTTGTGGAATGAACTACCAGAAGATATAGAAATGGCAAAAGCATATTGCGTATTTAAGAGAAAAGTTATGGCACCTCCTGACAATATTATTTTCTTTGACTTAAATAAGGGTCCAGAAAATGTCAGATAATCCATGTTCGCATCAGACTTGATTCCAATAATTTGAACGCTCATCTGTATTACCGATATATCACTTTATGTCCCTGTAGAGGTCGCAGTGAGACAGCATATAATTATTTTCTGGTATGTAAAAAAATATACTAATCAAGAGTTCAATTTATTTATATACTGGTGGCTATGATATATATATATATATATATACAGTTTGTTTACCCATCCTCTTTCATTTTGAATAAAATAATCTTTACTGCATACCATTTAGCATTCACTTTTACTCCCATAAAAATGGTATCACACGGAAGCTCGTTTAGTATTCTCTATTTATTGTATTTCTATAGATTAGTTGTAAATGTTCTTCATAACACGTGGATTTCAGTACAAACCCGAAATCAAACGTTAATAGGCCATAGGGCGTAGGATCGTCAAGTGACTGTGTCGATAACATAGGGGTGTGGCGCGGTGGATAACAATACGTTCTAGACACCTTGTCAACAAAAATAACATGGTCGACATATCCAAAATACTCAGAATCTGATGTTGAGATTTGGAAAGCCATCACTTCTGTGGTATATCATTATAAAAAGTTTGTGTTTGTTTCCTATCACAATAATGGTAATGTTCTATTCTTTGTTCCTCTGAACGTAATTTTACGTTAACAACAGAATCTGGACGATCGTATTATTCAGTGAAGCAAACTGATTATTGTCAATTTATATTTTTATACAAATGGTGAGAAAATGTTACGTGCAAAAGTGGTCGTTAACGGATCGACTACTTAAGTTACCATCGAGAATAGAACTGCGCCATTGTCAATAAAATACTAAATTGTTCGTATAAATAGTCGGACACGGATGTGGCGATATCGACGACACACACCAGATAACCATCGTAAACCATCAGCTGATCCATGTAACAGATTCTAAGCCTCGCACGTCATGTACATGTTAGCCCGACTAATAGTTCTCACGCACCGAGCCGCACAGGGCGACCAACTCGCGCTATTGACAGACAGTACTGTTACCAACTCTCTCTATTGGCAGACAGTACTGTTACCAACTCGCGCTATTGGCAGACAGTACTGTTACAAGGTTCTTCTGCTCTGCACATGCACACATCACATATCTACAGACCCCCTATAGCGTGAGCACGGATCGAGACCGACCATCACCACAAGGAATACAAATGACACGCCAGCCCGGTTATTAAGGCCTTTGCTGCAATTATTAAAATACGACAATATTGTCCTAGCTATTGTCAAGATGCTTTCCGGTCAGCTGATCAGAATCTCGAAGACGGCCAGAGAGCGCCGACGGTCGAGGTCTCGAGACTCGCTTCAACATTCGCATTTATTGCCTTTCCTTGTAGCTAGGGAAGTATCTGTCTTATCATCTGCAACGGTTCACGCACAGCGCGCGCCCTCCGAAAAAAACACACCAGACGACACATTTTCTGATGGCGCGTACTTGTTCTATCGATACTGATAACTTGCGGAGGAAGTGGAATTACACACATCAGTCGGCATGGAACTGGAGGCGGCATTGCGCAGGACGCCACTTCTGTTGCTTCTATTGGAGATGACACCCATTTTGGAGCGGCCTCTATTGATGATCTCAATTTATCTGTCACCACGTAAAAACTCGCTCAAAGAATACATCGGATTTCCCACTGAGTAGGACAAACGTTGATTTCAATCAGAGTTCTTGCTTTAGAATGTATTCATTTATATTCACATAGTTCACGTATCGACTGGACTGAGTCAATGCGTCAAAACTGATGTTTGTCCAATATACGATCGGCTATTTTTTGTTTGTTTGTTATGTGCACAGGGCTTTGGTGACTCATGGGGTCTCCAACAGAATGTCGATGTGTGACAAATACGTATTACTGAGCGATTTTACCTATTATGTATGATATTATTGATATTATTGATATTATGTACATGCAATATATAGAGAGGTGCGTATATTATATGTGAAAGAATCCACACTTACACGCATGACATGCCAAATAAAACCATCAATATGTTTTTAATGTTTTGCTTTGTTAATTAACCTTTTACGGTCAGTAATTACTGAACGTGACCTTACATGCAATGACGTCATGTGCTAACCTTCATTCGCAACACCGTCGAGTTACTTGCCCCTGTGCTACTTAATATCTGACTTTCGGAAGCAAAGTAGGCCTATCCAGATAATTGATGAATGCCCCCACAATGCTCTCAGAGGCTGCGAGGGAATCGTGCAATGATACTCTAAAGTAACTGAACTGATTAACATACTAAAGACAGCATTTAGCCATTTTGTAATTATAGCTGTAACGTAGATAGGCCTAAATAATCAAACGCAAGTCAGGGGCGATGCTCGAATTGCGTCTGCGTGCACTTAATCAAAACTCCATACACCGTCATTTACAGCAACACACTATCATAGGTGTCGCCCCTAACCAAATGAGTACTTATGGGCGGTACATAGTTTAATGCCACGATTCATTCAGTCCGTCTGGGGATTGTGACCTCATTTGTCATGATATAGCGAAATGTTTTCAAATCTCGGGACGTTCTGTCACATCAGTTCATAACGCCTCGATGAAACACTATAACGAGGTAATCTTCGTGTATATGTCTAGCTTCAATGTCAAGAACATGAATTTGTGTTTCGACTGTTACAGCAACACTCTCGATGATTATAGAAAAGTGAGTTAGACATTGTTTTGGTCGCAAACATCTTATTTACTTTATCACAGCATTCTTTATGCGACATATTACGTATTTATTGATTTCACATACTAGTATCCGACATTGATTGTTTAAGCAAAGAATTCCACTAACCCTAGTGTTGATTTTTAAAAAAATCCTATTTTCATACTATAAACATTTATCTGGAGATTATATTAAATACCTGCAGTGTGTTCCTGAAACTATTGAATAGGATCATATATGTTTTTAAAAATGTGTTATCATTGTATGTTACCATTGTATTTTTATTCATCACAGGACAATTAAATAAACATTCATTCTTCTTCTTCTTCGATCTTCTATGAATAAAAATCCCATCAATATTGAATGAGTAAATGTCAACGTTTAATAGCAGAATTATATTAGCGTTTCATTGAAAACTGGGCGTATTATCTCTTGTAGAGCAATAATAAAGTAAATAGTTAATCGTAATTAACAACAAATGAAAGTATATATATGCGCGTATATATTTCTATAGCAGGAAAGGACTGACACATCGATTTACGCCTTGACAACGCGTAGGACCTGTTAGTGAAAGGGAAAGGTCATGGTCTCTTTCATGGCAATCGAGGAGTACTCGTGTTTTTTTTCAAAAAAAATAAAAAAAATTCTTTGGTTTAGATTTGCGAATCGTAATCAACAGGGGCCGTATTCTCGAAACTTCTTAACTTGCGAACTTCTTAGTGAGAATAGAAGAAAACCAGTTTGTCAAATTATTAGTACTTACGAACTTCTTAGGACTTACGAAGTTTCGAAAATACAGGTCCTGCTG
>JAUTBQ010149146.1:0-14324 GCA_032361185.1 Lepetodrilus ovalis | reverse complement strand
AAATGAATGTAGTTTACATTTATTACTCAAATATAGTGCTACGTGCTCATAAAAATCTGTGATTGTATGCCTTTAAGCTATGATATGCTTTATATACCGGTTAATGTTACTAACAAAATTTTGTAGATTCTTGCATAACAAGTTTGCAGGATGTTATTTGTACAATGTTATTTGTACAATATCTAACGAATGTGTCGACAGGAAGTTAGTATATAAATACATATTATAAGACAACCTTGATGTCAGCCGTGAGAGAAATATTGCTTAACACTGTTGTGGAAATCTTTCATCGATATGTAACGAATGTGTCGACAGAAAGTTAGTATATAAATACATGTATTCATTAACACTACAATAGGCAGTAGGAGACACATCACACCAAAGTCTGTGAATAGATGTAACACATTATACGTAAAAATATATATCAATGTTTGTCTGTCATCTACTTGTTAAACATAAATATAATTTGGCTTCACAACAGTATCCGACAGACAGTTTAAATTTGCACTAAAATTTGGATAAAAAAAACAACAACATTCATGGTAACCATATTAATAATGAGTATCAAACTTGACACAATTTAATTAAAGAGTATTTATTAATGTAAATATACATGCATTTGTGATTAAAATTATGGATTCTTGTCTAAAAACTGATCTCCAAATATATCATGTTCACATTGTGATTTTCTACAGTAGTAAAATATTAGCCAAGCATTTTTTTCCCGATCAAGAAATGATATTCACTATTGGGCTGCTCGATTTGTCAGAAAGTGGCTAGCCGCTTTGAAAGATGTGTGCGCATGTCAAATGACGGCAAGAGTACAAATCAATAAACCGGCACAATCCTGCTCACTTTCAAATGGTTTTTGTCTAGCTGAGATGTGCCAGTATCAGCTAGAAATTTACCAGATAGATTGCTAATTAAAGCAATCTAGCCACCAAAAGGACCTTAAATGGGGCATGCCAAACATAGCCAGCTTGCAAAAAAACAACACTATTATTAATTCAGTATAGACAAAATACCAAGTTTAATACCATTCTGCTGAATGTGATGGTGTGTCAAAGCTAGTTCAAACTTTGTTTCATGAATGCAAGTTGTATTGACATTAGATGATAGATACAGCGGAAAAACATGAGCAAAATACATTCCTTATATACTCAACAAAATTAATTTACGGAAGGGCCGTTAAAATGTTTGGAAATATATTTTTAGCTTTTTATTATAACAACGAAGATATTCCGAACATTTACAGACTCTTTACGAACTTGCAGGTGCATTGAAAGAACAATGAGACCAGATTCCTGAAACAGCTCCGAAATTCTGTTGGCCCTTAATTTATTTTGTTGAGTAAATAAATACAGTGCTATGTGTCTTCAAAGAAATACCTCTTTGGAATCACGCTTGAATTCTTGGAACTTCTGAGACTCAAGAAGAGCTTTACGCCGATCAGCAGTTTTGTCCTTGACCTTCTGCCTGCGATCCACAACCTGGTTCCGTCGCTTATCAATGCTGATTAAAAAAAAGTTAATATTTAGTCAATATTTAGTCAATAACTTTTAATTTATGTATATATACACAATAGTATTGTGGATAGTCATTATCAAAGACAATGTAGGCCCAATTAAAAATATATTTTTTTGTATGAATGAATGAATTGATGCTTTACATCACAGTGGTAATATTTGATCCATATTTCAACATTTTGTTTTATAGCCGAGTGTGTGATAGGATGTTCCGACTTAGTCTTGGCCAGCAGGGTTATGGGTTACCCCCCTTTGTCAGTAAGCAACTCAGGTTCGAATTAAAGGGGCAGTGCAATCCGGTTTCATCTTGATAGGATTTTAGTGACCGGAGATACGAGATCAGGGTCCAGTTGCACAACACTCTTGTAGTACATACAATAGTAGCAAGTCGAATATTGTACAGTCTTCTACAATTGGAATTGGGTTGCACGAAGCTCCTGTAGGCTATGGATGAAGATAACGCTACAACTATTGTAACGCCAGTTGTAAGTACATGTACCTACTACTATTGTAGCCTACAACAGCATTGTGCCGCTCATGCCCTCATGACAGCGAGAACACAACAGTCTGTGTTACATGCTGTCACACTACGAGGGGTTTCGTGTGTTCAGTATTATACAGAATTTTATTAGTTGTAAAGTTGCATAACAGCAACATCCAAAATGGTGCAAATGATGAGAAATGTTCAATTTAGAAACTATCAATTAACAATCGATATCGTCTAAATTCCAAACAGTAGACCTTTTAATTAGACCTTTATCTCCTTAAAATATAAGTCAAAGTACTGTTTCCTACCAATCGATTTGGTACCATTGTCGCCAATTCAATATTTGATTTTCGTCACTATCGTAGGCTAGACAATTTTGGACAGTTGCCGGTTAGCGCCTGCACCCATCAGCTAATAATAATATGAGCCAATCAAATTCCTTATAATATTGAACATGCGAAATCCCTCGTAGTGTGACAGCGTGTAATGCAGACTGTTGTGTTCTCGCCGTCAGGAGAGCATGCTGGACCCAGGACAAAGGGCAACAACTCACTGGTCTCTGTTGGGGTGGCGCTCCTGGATAAGCGTATTGGCCAGATCGTTCAGTCCCTTGACCTTCTCATCCTGGGCTTGCAGCTTGCTTTCGAAGTCGTCGTGTCGCCGCATTAGAGACTTGACATCGTCAACAGTGCTCTGAAATATTACACAAATATTAAATAAACATAGTGGCAATTAGAGATAAAATGTCTGAAAAATTACGTTAAAGATTGTCGTTCATAAGAGTAAGTGAGTCAGTTATTGTTCTACTTTGCAGTGGGAATCTTCCACCCATGAAAGATATGGCGATTCTCTTACGAATAACATTCTATGTAATTTTTTATCATCATTTATGATAAAATATTACATAGAATGTCATTCGTAAGAGAATCACATATGTCAAAATGATATTTAATGTGATCCATATTTGTACAAAACAGAATGACCCATACACATTTTTTAAAATTTATTTATAAAAAAAACTATACTACGGTAACATTAATAACAATAGAATTCTGAAAAAAATCCACCATAATATAGTCATTATAATACAAAAAAATCAATAAAACGACTACATGTAAGTAACATACATCTATTGTGTTACAGCATGGCAACAGACAATTACGACTTCAGTGGAAAACAAGCCCAGGCTGCAGGCCCAAAGCCACGTCCAGGACAAATAAATACACCTCCTGTATCCATGGGAAGTTGCCACGGCTGTAACTATGAGTATTCTAAGATTTGTCCATGGATTGCTTACTCCACGGTCGTTGTAGTCGAGGAAGGCCTCGTGGCCACTGGTGGTGGCGTCGATGGTGTCGGCCTCCTTGTTGAACATCTGCAGGTTGTACGCGTCCTGAAGCTGTCTCTGGCGCTGCTGGTAGAGCTCGTCGATGGCTCGTTCCTCGTCCTCTAGACGCTTCAGTCGGTCCTTCACATCCTGGGCGTTGGGGTTCTTCGCCAAAACGGCCGCTCCCAGAGCTCGCAACTTGGCAAATCTGAGAAATAAATTGCACAATTTAAAATATTACTGTAATTCTCCTAATAAATTTAACCGTTCTATAGTTTGACAGAGTAAATTAATAATAAAATTTAAGAATATCTTGCTGTGGCCAAAAAACATTAATTACAGCGCCCACTCCATATTAGAACACAATCTGATGCACTGTGGATTCGGATATAACATGGGGTCAGATATCAATGCCATTTTAATTTTCGTTGTTTCCCTGTAATATCATATAAGGCGGGTACTATAATGTGGGGGGTATGTCATGGACCCCAACTTCAGCATTATATCGAGGGGACACTGAACTGCATAAGCAATGAACGCTGTGTACCATAAATACAGAACTAGGTAAGCAGCAGCATGTTGTGGGCGCCAGTGTCATTGCAATATTGAAGGAACAACAGGACTCAACAGTAGTAAGAATTATCCGCCTGCTCATGACAGGTATTATCCACAGGCAGACAAGTGAACTATCCTAGATTATCAGGCCCTTTACCTACAGGGCAAGTAGTTCCATGCCCGACACGACACAGATGCAAGTGCCTCAAGAAGCTAATGTAGAGCCTTGAACACTTCATGTACTTGTTCCTATAGCTGTACCTGTGATTTGTGCAGCATGTGCCGTGTCGTTCTTTCTGCAGTCCAGAACATTAACCACAACCTCCTCCTCCTCCTTCTTCCTCTCCTGCTCTTCCTCCACCACCTCGCTGCCCACAGACACAGTGGTGACAGTCAGACAGTTGTCATCTCCTCCACTGGCCACCGTGAACTGGCCTTCTGTAACGTAGGCATCAACAGATACACAACACCATCATGATACATGGAAAATCATGAACAGGTACACACCATAATACCCATGTGGAACCTTAACAACAGCTAGGGAACCTGGTTACCATACCCATGGTGTTCTCTATATATTGTTGATGCTCCCTGTGGGTCATCCTCACACCATAGAGGTACGGTACTTGTTATGTTATCACTTCACAGTGCCCTGGGCACACATCTTAGTAGATAAGAGTTTCGTGAAAGGATACCCTGATGATGTAATATTATGACAACATAGAATTCTCACCTCTATTACGAAAGCAGTGCAGACTATTGATACCAGATTGGTGGGCCTTCACGGTTGTCAGAGGAACCCAATGAAGGTCCATTGAAGATCTTAGTGACTTCACAGTCTGTCTGCGAGTGGATGACTTCACTTGGTGCCCAGAACAAACTTCCTTGGATACATGCACATCCTTTCTGGATGTCACATGGACATTCTCTGGTCTGGCCAGACCTGAGTCAGTTTGAGGACATCCAATGACTTCAATTTCACACGTGTGTCCATCAGGTTTACGATCTTTGTCACATGACTGACATTGACCTTGAACTTCACCTTGAGGAACATCCCCAGCACCACCAGCCGTAGATTCTTCTTCCAGTTGAGGACATGTCTTATCACAGCCAGTCTCGGACTTGATGTACAAAAGGCACATATAAGTGATGTCCCAGAATGAAATGAGTCCATCCGTTGCCCCAGACAACAATATGACCTTTGACTCATGACCTGACTTGTAGATAAGGTGAGTGACCTTCAATACACAGTTGCTGTGGAAATTGGACTGTTGCAAGAGAGTTAATTGTTTACTGTCTTCATTGAATGCAAAGACTCTGAAACACAAAATAGACATAAAATTAAATCTCAGTGGTCTCAATATACTGTAAATAATAAAATGTTCACGAGCATAAAACTTTAACGAGTTGCTCTTAGATTCTAACATTTAATTCGCTAATATTTTTTAAAGAGTATTCCATAGATGTAGGCATATGGACGAGCTCGTTAACATTTAACATTTTATGACGCTAATAGGTCAATAATACACAGGACGCAAAAGTTTAGTGATGCTAACATTTTATAATTTACAGTATACATATTGTATACTAACTAGTGAAGAGTCTGAAACAAACATAGACTTTAACAGTTATCCTTCAATATTGATGTTTATGCAAATTTTGGTAGTCTTGGTGAAATAAAAGGGTAAAGAATGCTTTGGATCTAGCACTAGTTGCTTTAGACATTCAGTACGATTGTCAGCTTAGAGCTACAGCCCTGTCTAATGACCTACCTGACATAGGAATCAGAACAGGCAGCTGCCACAACATGCAGCATACATGGCCAGTCTTTGCACACGGCACCCAGGCAGAACGCAGTCAGACATACAACCCTAGTCTCAGGATCAGACTGAGGTCGACTGGTTGCGACCAGTTTGCCTCCTCTGAACGTCTCACCTCCCAGGAACGTGCACAGAAGGTGTTCATATGAACACTGAACACTGCATCGATCACGTTCCTCTTCTCGTTTAGCTCTGTGAACGCTGGGTTTGTTCGCGATGATCCTCCACACTTGTATCTGAGCCCGGCCGCCTCCTGAGAATATAATCCTCCCAGAGTTCTCTCCCCTATGACCTTCACTGGGCAAGAATGACCTTGAAGTTTGGTCTGATTCTGTTCCAGTAGATGAGATAGCAGAGCACATGTCACCTCGACCTTGACCTCTATCATCAATTGATTCATTGCTGCTACCTTGACCTTGTGCAGTTGCTGCCTCACTGATGGCCAAGGTCTTCACCGATGACAGATGTCCCTGCAGAGTATGGTGGACTGTTAGCTTGGAGATGCCATTTTGTGCTGGTCAGAGTCACGGAAGTCAAACAGAATATAATGATCATATATATAAGCCTCAGGTGTGTTTACTGCAAGTTATCTTTGAAAAAAATCGCACTGGATAAGGACAAATTCAAGTAATAATTCTTGACAGCATTTTATTTTAACAGACAGTTGCATAATCTAGAACACGAAACAAGAAGTTGATATACATGTATAGCAATGATGTAACTATCAGGCCTTTTGAGACCTAAATAGAGATGATAAATTGGTTCTCTGAATTTGGGTTTAGAGCTGCTTTCAAGATTATTTCACTTACATCACTGTTGGCATTTCTTGTTTGTATATGCCCTACTTGACAGGATTTCATAGGCTTGTGGTACTAGCTCACTAGAATATCATGCCGCAGTATGAACAGGGATACCCTACTCCTATCATACTGACTTTGACCTAACCAGTCATTGATTTTACTCTCTTCTAATGACATTCTTTTAACATCTGCTGGTAGGATGTGGCCGTGGATTGAAGCATATGACTCGACCTAGCATGCTTCAGGCTAACCACTATATCATGTGGTTCTACGAGGTGAGGTGCTTGTGATGGTAGCGACATGCATAAAGGATACAGTAGACAGAGACCAGTTGTACAGTTCCATCTTCACTACAGGTTGCAAGAAGATGAACAGCGCCTGGAAATAGGAAGAAAGTTCACTAGTCAACTCTGTGTAAAGCAATGCCTGCCAGTCTTGCTTCATGTTCAATACAGGTTTATACAACTTGTTCCTTCACCATTCATTCATTAAGATAATGGTTCTGAAGATTAGTACACTGTCAGATAATTTTTAAAAAATAGTAATTTTTATTTCCCAAACTGAAAAAGTAATCAGGTCAGAGGATCCGTATACCAGGGGCGGTATCATATAAACAGATTAAGACTTAAGTCAGCAACACACTTACACTTATGCAACCAAACTGTCGTGCTACTCACATTATGCCGACTCCCGACCGTCGGCGTAAAAGTAAAACGATGTGGTTGCATAGGTCGTCGGGCTAACCACAACGAGTTTGCACAGATTCAAAAATCAAATCTGCGCAGACTGTTTAGCGACGACAGTTTCATCTGTCTAGTCCCAGTTGCACGTGTAGCCCAAAACGACAAAACCGTCGGGATACCAAGCAGCCAATCACAATTCACCAAGTGCAGATAACTCTAAATAAAATGTCGCAAAGAAAGATAACTCTCAGGCTCACTACACATGCGCATGCAGTTCAACGCCAACAGCTACACACAGTTGTATATTTAGCAGGCCAGAGTCGGCATTATGCGCGTCGGCGCTTCCACGTCGGACGACCGTTTAGTTGCATGTGTAGCAGTAACTTTTCATTATCACAACGATTCAGTTTCATGTGTAGCGCTGGCATAACTTTACGACACATTTTGACTACATTTTCTATATTGGATTAGTCTGCAGTTTTAGACAGATTCCATAAAGTTTGGCTACACCAAATATAGAAAACTTGGTTTTTAATTTGCTAATATTTTTTTTTATTGCTGACTTAAGTCAATCAAAACATAAAGCAGTTTATAGGATACCGCCCCAGGGAATCAAATAACTATGGCTTTACTTGAAAAAATATATACACATTACATATAATTATAAATAAAATAATCAAGATAAGAAATACCCCAAATGAAATCTAAACATCCTTTAATCTAGATACTACCAGTAATTATCTATTCCAAATCAAAAATACATAGACTAGACAATTGAGTAATATGACAACACACAAGCTACAGTGACCAACAATATTATCCGTCTGTTACAACCCGCTAATCTTGACAATCTACCATGGGGAACTATGACACTGTTCCAACTGTGTGACGATAAGGCAAGGACACCAAGTCAGTGAGGTGAGGATTACATTACGATTGATAAATAAAGCTTGTTTCAAAGTAACAAACAGATTATCGCTAGAATGCAGGAAATTGCAATAGCCAAATATTTTCTAAACTATTTTATTTATTTAAAAAAAATATATATATAAATAACATAGATTTGATTCTGGGGCTGGGAAAAATTATGTCTATCATTTGTTATCATACCCTGTGTCGTCGGTCAAAACCTAGGTATCTGTTACTGGATCCAGCCATCCTTGTCTTTGATGGTTATTCTTGATTAACATTTGTTACTTCCTGATATTTCGAGTCATGATACCAGCAAAAAATGTCTGAGTGATATCGTTATGGTTATAGCTCCATACCTTAAATATGCTTTGAATTTTTGTGGAATCCTATGCTTTTATGTGAAATTAACTACGGTAGTGCTATATGGTGTCGTGAAGTAATTTCCCAAAATAGTGAAGTACATGTACATTCTATTTTGCTGAATGCAGGAAAACAGGAAAACCGGAAAACCATGAAGCACATTATGTGGTAAAGGTTCTGGATGTTGGGTCATATTTAGAAAATTGGTTGCTCTGAGATGCAATAGCCTACATTATTTTTGTAAATAGACTACATTCATAACATTATGTTCATGGATGGGTGGTGAACGGTAACTCACCATTTGCCCTCCTGGTAAACTACGACCCTAGCAGTACTTTTGAAACAGACTATACTCAGCTTAGACTTAAAGGGGTGACCAGTACAATGGAATCAATTAATCTTGGGTAATCTGTCATACATGGTTGACTCTTGGGGGACTCCTCACATGTAGTGGTTGCTATTCAATCCACTTTGATATAATCCACATATGTATATTGTTCCACTTGACAGTTACACTGTACTACAAAAATACTTCAAACAGGATATATATCATGTATGGCAAAGTAGAGAAAAATCAGACATGTGACAAATATTTTGCCATTTCTACAGGATCATCAGATATTTGGATGGAATCTGGGAATCAAAGAAATTGTGACATGTACACCGTGTTGTGATAATACAGAGGCCGAGCTATTTATATAGATGTCGTCACATTGGTGTGAAGACTAGAACTAGAACACATTGTTGCCAGAATGTAGCAAAGTTGTTTGATTATCATCAATGGCGTCAGTATGTCGATCAGATTTATGAAGATTTTGATGGACGTCGAGAATAGATGGTAACGGCATACATGCACTACAAATGGGATGATTGACATGAAGCATGGAGTGACTTGTAGCCTACAGCACCAGGTAATAAGTAGAGGTTCAAACAATTCAAAACAAATATATCCGCGCAAATATAGTGTGATTTTCCTATGTCAATTCTTATTAATGCCATGGTATACATACATAAAATAATGAAGTACATAAAATGAAAATATAATAAAGATGTCGAAAATGAATTAAATGGCCTTTTGCCCTTTATATTATTAGGGTTCTTCAGTCCACATAATACATAGAGATAATTTGCAATAATCCAATTTCACAATACAAACACTTAACGAACCAATTGAAATAAATCGTTTGTTGTTGATTAGTGTTTTGAAAATTATGTATACTTTATGCATGTTGCACGATTGCAATACCAAGAATAACATTTGATGCAAACATAAACAAAGCGGGAATAGTGATGATTTGATCAATGGTTTTGGTGTTTTATGCTAACTTATTTGTTTAATAAATATCGAATATTTTGTTCCAAGTCTCTTTAAAAGCATACAATTAGAGTTGGTTGATCTAGATAATGATCAAACAAATTTCTGTCTGATTTATAATAAATTTCATAGTTATATTAATTAGTGCGACAGACTATTAATTATCTTGTCTTTGATGCATCAAATGATCTTCTATGAAAGTGACCAAACTTTTGAGTTATCTCCTTTTGCATTAATATATAATTATAAACCACTAGGTATTCATGATACAGATCGCTAGTTTGTACATTCGACTCAACCTATCGTGTGGTTGTACATTATAATGAAATGTGCCATCTTCCATACAGCAGTGAGAAGGTTTTGGGAAATACATAAATGATTTTATGTATGTCAAGTAAATGTACTTTGCAGTTGTACCTAAGAACTAGACCAAAACAACCATAAATATTTGTGATTGTATGCCTTTAAAGTATTTGTACATTGATTCTTTTTTTGGTTATGATTTGATAAGACAATGATTAACTTAATGACATGATATTCAAAGAAAATTTGTAAGGATTAGAAAAAGAAATAAAACAGCAAAATCATTTTACCATGTTCAAAATAGTTATTTCTAAAAATTTGGTTAAATATATTTTTAAAAAAACCCACGATTGCCAATTGTTTATTTCAGAAACATACTTGTGCTGGAATTGCTACAAAATAACATATTTTCCCATTAATGTCAATGCTACAAGAAAGTGGATGTGTAGTTGACACAAGATGAATGAGGGTCAGAGAGCCGCCCTACAACGCCACTGTAAACAGCTGGCCACTGATCTCATCATGTCTGAGGAATTGCTGGGAGATCTCTACCAGACCCACATCTTTGACAGGAACATGCTTGGCATGATCAGGGTAAGGAGCTGTCAAGGATCATCCGGGTATGCTGTGTCATCAGTCAAGGCCTAGGCTTTGACCAACGACACAGAGTGCCCATATGCTGTTAAGATTTGTATTTCTTGTAAGCCAATGTGAAAGTCAAATTTGCTTGCTCAAACTTAGTTTTGTACAGGTTAGTGGTGAAATTGATAAAAAGAACAAGTTTTGTTGAGAAGTCTGAGATAGATCTCAAGGATGGTTTGAGAATTTTGGGCAAGATTTTGTAAGAAGTTCTAGAAAATACAATATCGAAAAATGTGACAACAAGAAGTTGTGAAGAACTGAGATATGTATGTATTAATTCAAATTTAGGGGTTGTTCCTTTCACTGCAGTACCGTAAATTGTTCAGAGTTGGACATCAAAGAAGGTCCTTACTACGTCCTGTTCAGACCATGTTGGTGCTACATGGGTTTTTAACCTTTCCAAAGACCATGTAAGAGAAATTCGACTTCCGGAGACAATGCCATGTGTCAATAAAAGTTTCCACTGCGCTCTCAGTAGGTTCTAGGAGTTCTCACTGCATTCTGGCCGTTCTTCATAGATGCAGCCAGATCTTCATTGAAGTAACCAGTAGTTGCAGTGTAATGGGGGTATAAGGGCAATCTTTGTGGGCATCTTTCCTGCACAAGATGAGTGCAAGCCATTCCTTTCACTCAGTAAAGTGACATCTGTCCCGCGAACACTTCGCACAGTTGAAAAGAACGACCCCTATCTATCATACGTTCTTAGGCAAATGGCAACATACATTCATTAATTATACCATCTATTTGAACAGGCACAAGTAACAGATTCAGACAAAGCATACAAGATGCTGGAGCTTCTTCCCAAGAGAGGACCAAAAGCCTTCGACACCTTCATCAACATCATCCAGGACAACTACCCTTGGCTGGCCGCATCACTGGAGTCAAGTGCTCAGACAGAGAAAACCAGACAGCCGCTTCATGGTAGTGTGGGTCTGGGAAAACCCGACAGAATGTACAGTGTAACAGGTGAGACCAATACCGCATTAGGAACTTGGTGGACACTTGAGACTTCCATTTTGTAGGCCACTTTGAGGGATTAATTATCTTGGATCGATCGATTCCTACGAGTAGATCAGTGAGCAAAACTAATTACGAATATAATTTTTATTGAAGAAGATATTATTGTGTTTTATTTTTTATAAAACCAATATATAAATATATTTTTATAAAACCAATATATAAATATACTAACTGGATAATAAAAGTCTTTTATTTTCTGTATTTCCTAGGCAAAGCTCTTAGGTATTGGCTATTTCAGCCCTAGGTAATAATAAATGCAGAAAGCATGTACATTGTTAATGCAAATCCAAATCAAATTCACCTTTAATACTCTAGTGGGATTTTGGAGAGTAGCAAAGTCCAAAGATCTCTCATGAAATATTCCTGATATTGTACAAAACATTTGGATACTTAGATGTACAGACAGATGTTCTACAGTGCTGATTTTCCATTGCAGAGACACCTAGGCATGTTGACAAGGATGATGACATCAGGAAGAAAGTTGGCACGTTCGTCCACAAGCAGTTTGGTCAGAGTAAGCGTATTTCGCAGAACGACAAGAAGGCAGTGTTGAAGTTCCTCAACGACCAGCTCATTGAACAGAGGGCTCGACTCCAGTCCGAGATGCAGGGCTCTACCCCAGACACCATGGAATCAGAATCTCTCGCCTCGGAAACTGGCGATGTCCAGCAAAGACTCTTTGAAATCCACGTCACCCTTGAGCCCTACCTCAAACTCAAAGACAAGCTGAATAGGAGTTGTCTTCCCGAGGACATGACCTTTGGCCTTGTCTTGCAAGAGATAAATACTCTCCTGCTGAGCCTGAGTGATTCTGAGCAACTTATAAAGAAGTGTTTCTCGTTGCCTGGGCTGAGAATTGAAGCATATGATGATGATGATGAAGAGGATGATGATGTGGATATGTCCTTGGACTGTTGCATCGAGAAGCTGTTAAAGCAGCTAGAACGCGAGCTGGAGAAGGTCTTCAGTAAAGAAGAATACATCACACAACTTGAATCGAACCTCGCTGACTGCTCGGAAAAAAATCAAGATCTAAAAGAGGACCAGATTCATTCCAGAAAAAAGTTTGACAATCTCTCAAAAGAAATGTCCAAGTTGAGGCAGGACAAATACAAACTGGAGGAAAGGTGTTATCGGCTTGAGAAGGAACACCAGCAGCACATTGAGAAAGAGAAGACAATTGAGGATCTGAAAGCGATGGTGCGAGACCTGCAGACGACAAAGGTCAACCCCAGCAAAACCAGCACAGCCGGTTTCCGTGGTGAGAACATGAGCGTCCGAACATCCAAAGATTCCCCTTTTTTCTTGAATTCTATGAGGATGACGACTAGAACATCCACAGAGAGGCTAGCAGCCAAGGCTACACCGAAGTCAATCATTAATTACCCAATGTACCGAACAAGGTACACTACAGGAGGCACTGTTGGTAAAAGGAAAGCTAATTTGTTAGGTGGACCAAAACTGTGACATTTAACCCTTAAAACCATAATGTGAAATGTGATGTCAAATATATCATAGGTTGGTAAATAAGTATAATAATGACAATACTTCAAGATATTAACTACCAACATTATTATTCAATATTGTCCAAGGCTAGATATTGTTAAATTGAGAAAACAAACAACATTCATGACATATATGTTTTATTTTAGTTGTCAAAATGTATGAATACAATTGGCAATGGATGTGATGATTACTATTGCCCAGTATGGAAGGACGTAATGATCTTGTGTAATAACTGTTGCATCTGGACTAAATAATCCGGTGAATATATCTCTTGTGCCATGTAAATCGTTGTTTTGGGTTTTTTCGGGTTTTTTTTACAAAATAAATCAGAATAAATTCCAGTGATTTGATTGGTTAAATGCTACCCTGACAGTGAAAGGCAGTATAAGTTGGCTCTGTTTCAGTACTCAGTCTCCATCATTTATACACAAATATTCATAGCAACCAACTACAGGATATTGCTAATCTGTTTATTGGGGGTGCACTTGATCTTACGAAACTTCAATTACAGGGATTTGAAGTTCAGAAAATCCTATCTACCCAATATAGACATATGCCATCAATACTATTAACTGAGATGACCAGTCCTTGCTTTACCCCTTTAAGCTGGGAAACAATACGTAGCATTTTAAAATATCTTTTGCGATGATGATGCCTGGGATCAAACCATGGACTTACAGCTCTCGAGGTCGACACTCTAACCACTACACCACAGATGAGGTCAGAGACGTAGAGCTTAGTAATATATACGGACATATCGTTCCTGCATATGGAACTTCAGAGAAGATACCACTAAGCCATGAGTGGGATTTAAACTCGGAACCTTTGGTTATGGAGTTAGAGATAATTCGGCACCCCACATAACTCATCTCCACAAACATATCACATTCTTCATTTCAAATAGATTGTTATACCATCAGGCTGGGACACTGGGACATTTCATCATTTCTGTAAACTATTCTTGGAGATAACTTTGATTGAATGCCACTTGCAGTAAAAAAAAACCAAGAGATCGATTTATCCTGCAATAATTACCTGCTGTGCTAATGACTGTTGCAATATGTCCAA
>JAUTBQ010149135.1:0-14324 GCA_032361185.1 Lepetodrilus ovalis | reverse complement strand
AGCTGATGTACATTTGCATTGTGACGTCATAGCATTGTTATGACGGTGACGACATCACAATAGTAAACTGTTTGTCAGTGCACTCTGACATTATTCACATGATAGTCACATGACCGAATATGATCACATGATAACAATGATTTGAAGCGATATCTCCCGGAGATATCAAATTGATATCTCCGGGAGATATCAATTTTATCTACAACATATATCTACTCTCAGAGCCTATATTGGGTGATAAATCGACGTCTCCATATAGCGGATAGCAGAAGCATTATGGAGACGAAACTACTTTGTCTAACCCTCTCCCTGGTGGATAATGCACACACAGCTGTTTAAGGCATCTCCGTTTGCCTGCAGCAGGGATAGGGTTAAACAGGTCCCAGTCTTTTGCCACGTCAGGCCACGTGCACACGATATGTTGTCCACAGAATACAGTACTCACATTGAACATCGGTCTTGGACACAGTGTTCTTCACGGCTTCTTTGAGGTCTAATATTTCCTTCTTGACGTCCGTCTGATCGTTCTGGACCTTTACGAGTATATCGGCTGCAAGTGCGAAAGCAATAATTACTGCCGGACAACGGTGTCAATATATGAAACCGTAATTAACATACCGAGAAACCCAGTGTTTTGCATTGAACGTATCACAAAAGCTACATTAGTGTGGTGTTCTGTATAGGCACCCTTTAGCTACAGAGCAAGTTAGAAGAGCAATCAACAAAGCACGAAACGTACCCATCGCCGCTGGGTTATATCACTACGTTAATACACGGGGCAGAACGCAATCCAGCTAAACATGGTAATTATTAAACCATTAATATATGCATTACTATCATATTAGTTTATATTACTAAAAAGTAAGTTATTTGCATTAAAATAGGTATCAGTGCAGGCTGTCACGTTACCCGTGCAGTCCGTGCATTATTGGCAAATCTATATAGTTTATTACATATGTTTTATCCTTGTGTTTGTAGACACTGTTTGTATATATATATTATATTAGTAATTCTATCGCCGTAGGACCCATTCATTCCTTGGCGATCGGATACGTGATCATCGTGATCCCTCAGTAGCGTTCCTTCACCCGTGTGTCACCCACAGGGTAAGCGTAGCAGGTGTATTCGTATGTATCCATGTGTAAGCATTGTGTGTGTAATGATAGGCACAATTGTATTGTTTTATATTGGTAACTAATTGGATCGTGTCGGATATACACATCCGGTTGATATTATTAATACTTAACCGATTGGTATAGATGTGCAATGTTATGCACATTTGTAATGGCTTGTATTGTGAAATATGTGGATTGTGTGCGATACACACATCCGTTTAATATCATTGGTTAATGACTGATTAGTCAATTTAGTACACAGCATATATAATGCAATATTGACATCTTGATAGATGTGCATGATACTTGTTGTCTGTTATAATATGCTGTGTTGTGTTTTGTTATTGTTGTATATATTTTACTTCACCATGTAATAAGTATTGTAAATGTGTTATTGCAGGGTGAGAAAAGAACGTATAAACGGCATTGTACAACCCAACTTCGTTCTGGTTTGATTGGCTAGTCCGCCGGAAACGGAAGTTACAAATGGAGCCCCCAGTGAGAACTAGCCGTTTCTTCGTGAGAGAGACAGAGATCAGATGCCAGGAATCACCGAGGTGAAGATATTCGTGGTAATGGTGACCTGATTCTGTGGTAACATGTGTACTGAGTTGCTGCAGTGTGAACATACACCGTGACTCTTTGTGACTCTGATAGTCATATAGTAACTGATGAACATATCGTAGCTGCTGAACAAGTCGTCACTAATGAACATTTAGTAACTGAGGATTACACCTCGTGACTTTATCCGCTGCTCTTGTGATGTTTGTGGTCCTACAGTAGATGATGACCACATAGTATAGTAGATGGACAAGGTTTAACAGAACGTTTAATTCCCACAACATTGAATTGCATTCATATAACTTAATTGTGTTTACTATTATAATCTATGCTTTTGAATTTCAGCTGAAGATAATAGCCAATTTTCTTTCAGTGCGTTGATACTTTCATCCGGTATTTTGTGCTTGTATATTGATGTTAATTTAGTAATTGTATACACATACACAACCTGCATACTTAGTATACCTCATACAATAGTGTTTACCATTTTGTTCTTTAGTTAGGTTTTCATACTTACTTAATTTTGGTATTAATTAACTTGTCGTAGATTGTCGTAGTTAATTTTGGTATTAATTAACTTGTCGTAGTTAATTTTGGTATTAATTAACTTGTCGTAGTATTATATACTGCTTTCCAAGCAATTGGGCAACATTAATCTGGGCAACTTAAAGTTTGGCAACATAAACAAAACAAACTTATATCTAAAGTTAGGCACCATAGAAATAAATATATTACTTAGGCTTATAAACTCAATGCTAGGCAAATAGAATTAACTTATTTTATTCTCGCTTTGCTTATTTAGGTCGCTGCGTTGCACATTACACTGTTGTTTACTAAAATATATTTATGCACATAGTAATTGCCATTTTGTATTCCAGTCGCGGTTATTTCTTGCCGATGTAACGTCGTGTCGCGATTTAGTTGGCCAACACTCCGTCTGTATCCGGTATATGAACAAACGTTGTATATTCGCGTTCGTGAACTTTAGTTTTTCGCGTCGGCTATAAATAAGTGAATTTAATTCACACTGTTGTCTATCGCTGATATAAGTGAATCTTATTCACGCTGTTGTCCATAGCGGATTGTCGTTGTTCGTGGTGTAGTTAGATATTTTTCAGTAAACTGTGTTTTAAATCGGGGTTATAATCGACCTGTACAAACGGTTGACTAGTTAACCCAAGTTGTTTGTTGTATTTTCACTAGTCGCCATGGTTACTTAGTTCTTACTTTCAGCAGTACTTAGGTTAATTAGTTACTAGTGCGTATGCCTTAGTGCGTTTAGTTGCTATGGTGATAGTAGTGTTTTGCTTAGTATTCTTCGTTGACACTTAGTTTAGTGTAACTTAGTTGACTTAGTATTACGGTGTACACCCATAGTATAGGCGCATCACGCACATTTGAGTCACAAACACTCCCACATATCGCGAACATGGCTTCATTGACGGAAGAAGATATCGGTGATATGATCAAGGTGTTTCAGAAAGCCGGGTTCGAACCTAAGTCTGATAGTATAGGAGATTTTAAAGCATGGGTTAAAGGAATGGCTGAACAAGATTCCCCTATAGTTAAGCTCGAACCTTCTGTGAATCCTACGGATTCTACCGGCACTAAACCTACATATTCCTCTGCATACCATTATTTCCCAAAGTTACCTTCGTTCAGTGGTGAACTTGGTAAGGACACAGATTACGACGTATGGAGGTACGAGGTTGATTGTTTAGTTGACGCCAACTCTCATAGTCAAGACATAGTCTCGCGAGCGGTTAGACAGTCTCTGAAAGGCGAAGCGGCCTTAGCTGCTATGAAGTTGGGTCACGGTGCTTCAGTTTCTGACATCCTGGTCAAACTGAAGAGCGCCTTTGGTACATTGCGTAGAACTTCAACCCTCATGGCTGATTTCTACAGTAGTCATCAGAGAAGTGATGAGGATGTGACAGCGTGGAGTTGTCGTCTAGAGAGACTGATGTACCAGCTTTCTACACAGAAGCATATATCGGCTGAGGAGCAAGACGATATGCTAAGGACGAGGTTATGGGATGGTCTTACAACGGAACTCAAGAGTCTTGCGGGGTATAAGCACGAGTCCATCAAGCACTTTGATGAACTCCGCTTATGCTTACGCGAGATGGAGTTCGATCTCGACAAGGATCTCAACAGGGATAGAGGTACTTCTCATAGTACCAAGGTCAAGGGCAAATCAGGTCAGATTAATATGACTTCAGCCACAGTTAGCAGTGCTAATCGTGAGACTGATGGTTTGTCCGAGATCAAGGATATGATCAAGGATATTCATTCCGAACTTCAGGATATGCGTAAGAACCAGAGAGTTCTTGCTGCACAAGTACAGTCACAGCAAACGGACTATGATCAGCATAGGTATCCAATACCCAGATACGACGGCCAAGGTAGAGGTAAAGGTCAGAGAGATTACAGATACACAGACACACCTGTAGCTTCTCCCACGCCTGATGCACGACCACCAGATAGACATCCAGTTGTATGCTACCGATGTGGCTATCCTGGCCATATTGCTATCGGCTGCAAGGTAAGGCTCGACCACCAACGGAAGCCTTTAAACTGGAAGGGGTCTATGGGAAGGGGTCACCCCTAGACCATGATGTAGAACCCACATTGCACAGAACGGATTTAGTTGGAAGCTCTAACGAGGTAGATATTTTGATAGATAATGTCCCAGTTAGATCTCTATTAGATACCGGTGCCAACGTCTCATTGATTTCCAATGCATTCTACAAAGACAAACTAGGTCATATACCTCTCCATCCGCTAGGTAGTTTGTTAGATGTAGAGTGTGCTGGCGGTAGAACTCTTCCATATCAAGGATATGTGGAAGCGGAGGTTAGAGTTCCAGGTGCAGGTAATATTACTATTAGCTGTTTGTTTCTAGTTGGACCCGACACCAGATATAACCAAACCGTTCCAGTCCTCCTGGGTACTAACATACTTACACCCATGTTAGAACGTTGTAGAGAACAGCATGGACCAACCTTTTTACAACGAGCTAATCTCCATACCCCATGGTACTTGGCATATCGCAGCATAGCTATGTGTCACAGGGCACTGGCCAAGAACCAAGGTAAGCTTGGAAGCGTAAGGTCTGTTGAACGGAAACGCGTCATCATCCCAGGTAATACGTCACTCGTGATTAAAGGTCAGGTAGCTCAAGGTATTTATCATCCACCTGTAGATGCCATGCTTGTGCCTTCACGTAGTTCTAGGGCAGTTAGAAGTGACTTAGATATAGAACCTATGGTGATCAAGTATTCCTACAATAGCTCGCAGGATATTGAAGTTGTAGTGTCTAATCTGACTACTCAGACTATTGTAGTGCCACCTAGATCCATACTCTGTGAACTACATCCGGTTACAGTTCATGATATTCCTTCAGGTAAACCAGTAGAACTTGGTAGCATCATTGAACAGGTTCAGATAGGAACAGAGGGTCTTTCTGAGGAGCAGGTTTCCACGGGGATAGACATGATCTTAAAATATCATGACATCTTCTCGAAATCATCTGATGATTTAGGCTTCACCGACATGGTTAAACATAGGATAGACTTGCATGACCACACTCCATTCAAACAGAGATACCGTCGTATTCCTCCAGGCATGTATGATGAGGTCAAGAGTCATCTTCAGGAACTATTGTCAGCTGACGTCATTCGACCTTCTTGTAGTCCCTGGTCTTCCAATGTGGTACTGGCTAAGCGTAAAGACGGTAGACTGCGTCTCTGTCTCGATTTTCGCCAATTGAACCGTCAGACTATTAAGGACGGATATGCATTGCCTCGGATAGAAGAACTTTTAGACTGTCTAGGAGGTAATCAGTTCTTTTCAGTCTTGGACATGAAAAGCGGGTACCATCAAGTAGAGATAGAGGAAGAGCATAAACAGCGTACCGCGTTTACTACAGGGCCTTTAGGGTTCTGGGAGTTCAACAGGATGCCGTTTGGTCTTTCTAATGCTCCTGCTACGTACCAGAGACTAATGGAGAAGTGTTTAGAAGGCTTGCACCTTAAGATTTGCATGATATATCTTGATGACGTGATAATATTCTCTCGTTCTTACGAGGAACACATCGATAGGCTAGAACAGGTATTTCGTCGTCTTCAGGAATGTGGTCTTAAACTAGCTCCGAAGAAATGCCATTTCTTCAAGAAGAAAGTCAGGTACGTTGGGTACATCGTATCTGCCGACGGGATCGAGGCAGATCCGGACAAGATCGACAAGATCAAGAATTGGCCCAGACCTGCCAATCCAGAAGAAGTAAGAAGGTTTTTGGGTTTTGCTGGCTATTACCGGAAGTTCGTGGCGAACTTTTCTAAGATCGCTCGTCCATTGTCGGAGATCATGCCCAAAACCACTTCTAAGAAGAACCACCATCGGAAGATTGACAGTACAGGATGGAAATGGGGACCAGAACAGGAAATGTCTTTTACAAGACTGAAGACGTGTTTGACAACACCTCCTGTTCTGGGATTCGTCGATTTCAAGAAGCCATTTGAACTACACACTGACGCCAGCGGCCATGGCCTTGGCGCTGTGCTTTACCAGGAATGTGATGGGCAGAAGAGAGTTATTGCTTATGCTAGCAGAGGGTTAACTAAGGCTGAACGTAATTATTCAGCGCATAAGTTAGAATTCCTTTGTTTGAAGTGGTCCGTCACTGAAAAGTTCAATGACTATCTATATGGTAATACCTTTACCGTGATTACTGACAATAACCCGTTGACATACGTACTGACTACCACCCGTTTAGATGTGACAGGACATAGATGGCTAGCTGCGCTATCTAATTACAATTTCAGCATCCATTACAGGCCAGGAAAACACAATCAGGATGCTGATGCTTTGTCTCGGTTACCAGTACCAGATGATCAGGATAGTCAGGAGGAGATAACCCGGGAGGCTATCGCTGCTATCTGTGGTAAGGTACAGGTATGCAATCTAGTGGAGAGCTTATCTCTCTCACCAGATGTAGCTACCGACATATACCAGGAAGTAACCGAGGACAAGTGTCTAACCAATCCACAGGAATGGAGAAGATCTCAGCGTCGTGATCCATCATTGGCTCTGTTTATGGATTGTCTTGAGCTTGGATAGAAACCTGATAGAACCACAGGTGTAGGTGATAGTCAGAAGAACACTCTACAAGAAATTCTGTTTTCTTAAGTTGAGAAGAGGAGTTCTGTACAAGACAACCACTGTAGAGGGTCAGGAACTACACCAGTTGGTCTTGCCTACCAAGTGCAATCCTCAAGAGCCTGCACGATAACGTTGGTCACCCAGGCAGAGAGCGAACAGTATCTCTCATAAGAGATAGGTTCTACTGGCCTGGTATGATTAAGGACATCGACAAGCACGTGCAGACATGCGATCGCTGCGTCAGGCGCAAGACACCACCAGTCAAGGCACCAATGGTCAGTATTGAAACATCTCAACCACTGGAACTAGTATGTATGGACTTCCTTACACTTGAACAGTCAAAGGGAGGACAACAGTATGTACTAGTGATTACCGACCATTTCACCAGGTACGCGCAAGCATTTCCATGCAAGAACATGACGGCCAAGACGACTGCGGAATTGTTTTTTAACAATTTCGTAGTGCATTACGGATTGCCACGAAGAATTCATTCAGACAAGGGTGCAAATTTCGTCGGCAATCTAATGACGCAGCTATGTCAAATTCTTGGTATAGACAAGTCTAGTACAACGCCGTACCACCCTATGGGAAACGGGATGTGCGAAAGATTCAACCGGACACTCATGAACATGCTTGGAACCTTGGATCCAGAATCCAAGAGAGACTGGAAATCTCACGTTGCGCCATTGGTTCATGCGTACAACTGTACTCGACATGAGTCCACAGGCCAGGCTCCATTCTTTCTCATGTTCGGTCGCCATCCTCGTTTACCAGTGGATCTAGCGTTCGGTCTAGAAACGGAACCCGACAAGTCAAGATCTTTGTTGAAGTACACCAGGTCTATCCAGGAACGACTCAGACAGGCTTACGACCTTGCCACCTTATCCGCTACGAAGTCGAGGACTCGACAGAAGGAGCAGTATGATAGACGCGCTCGTGCTGCTGTACTGGATGTAGGGGATAGGGTGTTGGTCAAGATTGTAGCATTCGATGGACGTCACAAACTTTCGGACAAGTGGGAGAACGATCCCTATGTTGTTCTCAACCAACCCAACACTTCAATTCCAGTGTATGTGGTTGGCAGAGAAAAGGGGGAAGGGAGGACTAGGACACTGCATAGGAATCTACTTCTCCCTATTAGTTCGCTTCCGCGACGAACAAGGCCTACGCCGAAGTCCAGAAAGAAACCAGGAAACAACGAAGGAAAAGAATCAACTGTAGATATCACACAAGTAGACAGCGATGAGGAAACTGTAATCCTTCAGGTGCTTTCGCCCGAACCGTCGGCTTCATCTTCCAAGGCAGATGATCAGCTAGTCGAGGTTGAGACGCTAGATTGCGACAGGGACGAAGCAACGGCTGAAGTTACAGATTCCGTAGAAGATCTAGATCATGATGATTCTGTGTCAGCTGTATCTGTAGACGACTCTATAGAAGAAACAGCCACAGAGTTAGCAGACTCCACTAGTACTGCATTACCAGATGATCAAGACAGTGTTGATTCCAGTTCCGACACATCAACAACAGACACCACGATTCCCAAGACTCCAGTGCCTGTTCCAGCCATCAGACGGTCAGTGCGACCGAGGAAGCGACCAGGATGGATGGACAGTGGAGACTACGTGATGTCAGTGAACGCTCCACCGGACTGGCGAGCGCGAGCTGAGTACCTTAGTGGTCTCATCGCTGGGGGAATCGTCAACCAGGAATCAGAGGAAGTACACACGACTCTCCTGAACCTTATCTCGGGCAAATGATGAGGACATCATTTGTTCAGGGAGGGAAGTATGTAACAGAGTGTATAAAACTGTTAGTTGTATTGTATTTTAACCCTGTAAATATTGTTCAAACCATGCATTTTATTGCTATAATTAAATATGATATGTTGTATCGAGCAATTCGATCTAATAAACATATATATTGGGAAAGTCAACAGACGGCTTTGTTTTATATTCATAATTAGTTTTACGACAAACACTGTATTTAGTTGCATGCTTAAATTAACCCATTCACATGCTGCACGACATCCAAGCATACAGGTCATTGACAAAGCTATTACAGGTTTGTTTTATAAAGCAATTAAATCAATCTAAATAGGTTTAAAGTAATTATTAAACCATTAATATATGCATTACTATCATATTAGTTTATATTACTCAAAAGTAAGTTATCTGCAATTAAATATATATCATAGTAGGCTGTAAGTTGCCCGTATAGTCCGTGCATTCTCGGCAAGCTTAGTATAGTTAGTTTGTTTACATCGGTTATATTCTTCTTGTTGTAAATATTGTTTGTATATATTGTATTAGTATTTAGTATATTTCTATCGCCTTAGGTACGATCTAATCCATCGGCGATCCGGTACTGCGTGATCTTTCTCAGTATAGTACACTCACCCGTGTACCACCCACAGGGTAAGCGTAAGCAGGTATAGCAGTGTGTATGTTGGTGTAAGCGTTGTATGTGCGATGATCTATGCATCATCGTAATTAATCCTCCTATGGAAGTATTGTTGAATATGTGGATTGTGTCAATATATACATATCCGTTTGATAATATTGTTATATAACTGATTAGTAGAGATGTGTAATAATATGCACGTTTAAGATCGATTGATTCATGACTGATTAGTCATTGTATTATACAGCATCAGAATTGTGTATGTGATGATTTACATCTTGTCTGCTATTAATATGCTGTTGTTTTGTTATTATCATGTTTTATGTCACCATGCTATAAGTATTGCAATGTGTAATTGCAGGGTGAATTACGTACTACACATAAACGGTTGACGAACTACCCAAACTTCGTTTCTGGTTCTTTTGGCAACGCCGCCGGAGACGCATGTTTACAAATGTATATTTATACTGATATGTATAATTTGTGAGGCAACACTTGTTTTGTGGTTTTGTTTAAATAATGTGAGCGAGTTATTGTTTTACATCACGGTGGGAATCTTTCAGCCATACGTGACGATGTATACGTAAGGAAATATGGATAGGTACTGATCAACTTTAAAATAATACTTTCCTAAAAATTCTTTAATAAACTTGAGAGTGATTTGATGTTTAGTCTATCAGCGAGAACCTTTCACCCAGCCGACACGAAATTCTGTAAAACATTATCTGACAACAAAGGTTATCAGTGGTAAAAGGGAATTTCTTTCACCAAAAACCGTCCACTCACCCTCGTTTCACTTTACAGAAATCAAAAGCCATGAGCCGGTATGAGGTGGCTTTTTCATTTAAATATCTGGCGTATCTTCGGATGTACGTTGACATGTCATAGCCAGCTACAGAAACCATTCCTGAAACCAGAAACCATAGTATTTTATTTTATTTTGTGTTGAAGCTTGTGCGGCTTTCACGATTTTTTGCACTTATAATTATAACATGGCAGTATATGGCAGTCGTATATATATGTCAGGAGGAAACCCACCACACCCATAGTACTGCATGTTGCAGCAAACCTGCAAGCACCCGCTGGTACCATTGAGTGATTATGGAGTTTAACATCGCTACGTACCATAGGTATTATTTTGTGTGTGTTTTTGTGTGTGTTCATGTATTGGCTTGAATGCAAGTGTCATATGTCATCACCGTTCAATCTCACATCATGCATTTTGATGGATAGCAACTTTTGTTTTGTGGATTATGTTCAAAATACTTTCAATTTGTCAATGCTGAATAATCAGTTACACCAACAAATTCACCATTCAATAAATAAATCTCCAGTGTATTCAGATATCCGATTGTTCCACTTGATCCATAAACATTTTGTTCATACTTTGATAATAAAAGAAGATTCAAGGATGCATATAGTTGTACATCAGCTTTTCTGTTCATACCTCGTAGAATGTAAAAAATAATATCAGTCGATCTTCAATTGTTCAAACATTTGTGCAGAGATGTTCATGTGAATCATGTAATTACGGAAATATTATTTTTAATTGACAACTTGCCTTGGACACCGACTTTGTCTACAAAATTCCCCAAGTTGAATGTGCAGTTGTTTGAAGCCAAATATTGAGTGAATCTCTGAAAGATAAATATTCATATTAATAACGATTGCCTTCATTGGCAGTGAGCATGAACACTGTTACGGAGAAGTAGAGCTTGATTGTGCTCAGCTAGTACTTGGCTGGGGGAGCCATAAATATTTCAGATTGGGTTGTTTGTTGAATTCGAACTGCTTCAAAGAGTTCATATAGTTTGGCCAACACTAACTACTGCACCATAGAGGTGGTTCATAAGTTAAAACACAAAACGTCTTTAAAAAAAAAAAAAAATTAAAAAAAAATTATTTTCTTTTTTTAAAGATTTAATTATTTAAAATTATAAATTAAAATTAATTTAAATAAAGAAGATATTCTCACCTCGTTTCCATAGTTCATGAGGTTGTGGATAGTGATGAGAGACTTGTAGACAACGATCCAGTTTTGGTGTTGTGTCCTCTCTATCAGTAGATCTGCTAGCTGAGGAATGGACACGTTTGGCTCGTTCGTGCATTGTAACAAATCTGAAAGAAGACATGGACTTGTAACAAAATCACACCTGCAGTAACGGGGCGAGACTAAACATGTCTCAGCAATAATTGTATTCACGTAGACATTCTGCAGTTCCAGTGTTCGAAATTACTGCTGGCCCGGCCATTTCTCTAAAATGCTAAAGGTATCCTAAGAGCCAGTAGAAGTTCAAGTTTTTTGTAAATATTTGTTATTTTTATCACTATTCGGGCCAGTAAGTTTCCAGCCGTAATTTCTAACACTTGTCCTAACACCGATTCCAAATCACCTCGCCCCGAGATTATTAAACTTTTTGGGGAGTATATCATACCCAAGTCAAGTGTTGTTCACAAAACCCCTTATAAAATTTGAGCTTCAGCATGAAATTCTACTCAAAATGTTGCTCTATCTCAGAGCCTGGTCTGCTTTTCATGACAGGGTCGTACCTGTAGTCCGGGCGTGAATCAAGGCACAAATCATTTCCTGCTATAGGCCAGGACATCAATACGATCCATCCATGAAAGACAGGCCAGGGTATCATTTTTCAAAGCTCTTGTATCTACTACGAGACCATAAGCACTCTCATAGCAATCTCTAATAAATGGCGCTCGTCCACTTACGAGAGCGCTATGGTCTCTTAGTGGATAAGAGCTTCGAGAAACAATGCCCAGACGTCATTTTCTCTATAACCAAAGCAAACTATAACATTGATTCACTGAATTAGTGCATTACGTCACAGCAGGAATCTTTAACACACAAAAAAACGAGTTCTAAAACTCATACCTTGTGTGTCAAACAGAAAGTTAGATGCCACAAGAGGAAATCATGATTTTCTGTCAGCAACATTTATTGGAATATTATCACTATTTAACAAAAACGCCCACGAAAATCTGCAAAATCACGAAAATCAAGTCTACAAAAAAAAGTAAACCTGTTATTTATTATGTAATAGGAAACACACCAAAAGGTTATGGATCTATACAAAATATGGATTTGATTTTACGCTATATGTTCACATTTATTGATAAGGCTTATACATTCGTATAAGATAGAGCTGATGATCAATAATCATGAAAGTTGATATGTGGAAATATACCATAAAAGTATAGGGCGGTCTTCCTGTTGTAATGGCAGCAAAGTATATTTTCAATGACCAGTGATGACTTAACCCTTTTCCTGCTGTATGACATTCTAGACACTAATAGTGAACTATCCAGCAGTCAGCATGGTGAAAGGGTTAATCATTCCTCTTAGTGAAGCAAGTTTTGCTCATTTATTTTTAAACTCGAGATTACAAAACATTTTAAAGTACAATTTCATGATCAACTCCAAAGTTTTGTTCAAAAATATCCATATAAAATTTTACTTGAGATTGAAATAGCATTCAAAAATGTTGCGTAATCTCGAGGCCAGGCCAGCTTGCCCTAGCCAGACAGATGAAATAAATAGCGATTGGAAGTTAACCACATATATGCTATAGAGCTGTCGACATGCTCTTTGTTCTTAACAATGCAGCTAAAGTCCAAGATTAGATTTGTACCATGTGGAATCCAGCATTCCACTTATTTACAGTCACTATTCTGCTCGCACACATGGCACACATTTCTATAGTAAATATTTCTACATCAGTAGCTGTTTAACAACCAGGAGCACTGCGGATTTGCGACACTATCAAAGTTAATCATTCTTTCCAAAAAAATAACCCTGGTATGAAAATATTCATAATCAATACTAGCATTAGAAAGCGAAACCACTGGAATAATGTTGTTGTTGTTATTATTCATTACTCTTAAACCTTGAGATTCTTTAAAAATTCGACATAGATGCAGGGTTTGCCGTTGGCGTGCAAACTGAGGAATTAACCCTCTCCATGCTGCAGGCAACCAGAGATGCCCTAAAGAGCTGTGTCTGTGCCTAGCCCATAGACAAAATTGCATCTCAAAATTGATTTATTCTTTGTAGTCTTGCATAATTTCCTAGCACAATGGTAAAATGTTGGACTTCGGAGCCATAGGCTCTAAAACTACAGAGCGTATTTCAAGATACATTTGCTTGAACAGCTTCAAATATGTAGGTTTTCAGCTTCAGGGCAATCAGTGTTAACTCCTAAGTCTTTAAACCCAACTAGAAGTCTTAGTCATAAACAGAACCCATCATTTGCCTTAGGAGAATGGGTGTTAATTCAAATGGTGTCAAATCAATTCCATGTTGTGCCAAGTTAATTTCCCACTGAGTATTGAGAAAGGAACTGATAAAAGGTCAAACCATATGAACTGAATCTCAAGAGAGGGGTAGAGAGAGAAAAAGTAACCCAAGGACTTCTGAAAAAGACATTAATACTAACAACAAACAACCATCAAAGACGGAAAGATCACAATGACGACAATGTCTAGAACATGGGGCTGTCCTGGTTACGAAACTACGGATTTCGTAATCAATTCCATGTGGACCAACAAATGCAAGATTCGTAAATCAATAGTAATTATTACTAGATACCGTTGCCATTCCCCAGACCAATTCTTACACAAGCTCTCGGCAACTGTCCTACTCTGCTCTAGACAAAACTGTTGGCTACATTCAGTAGGGAACCATTTATATATCGCAGATATCTTCTCGTCTCCAGACACGTATAGCAACACATTTTGCATATATTTACAAACAAGTCATTCTTGGGGGCGCAGGCGAAAATGGCACCACAGCAAAATGGCACCAACCAAAACAGCACCAAATTGGGAAAAACAGAACATCGAACTGGCGAAAATGGCACCAAATCATTGATGAACGCAGAACATTGAATTGGTGAAAACAGCACCATAATTTATATTTAAGAATATAAAAGATTATTAATTTTTTTTTGTCTTTTCTGCATTGTTTTATTGCTTGTTTTCTCTCTTATTGACAATATATTGGTACAGTGTCCCCTCTATATAAGGCTGTATTTGGGGTCCATGACATACCCCCAGCCTTATAGTACCAGCCTT
>JAUTBQ010149124.1:0-14328 GCA_032361185.1 Lepetodrilus ovalis | reverse complement strand
ACGAGTTGGTAAATATGGAACCACCATTTGGAGGCTTTCATCTTGATCTTCTCTACCTCGGTGTCCAAAGACCGACTCCAGCATCTGATGAATAAAATAAAAAATAATAATAATAAAAAATCTTTTATTCAGCCATGACAGCGATCTTTTATTACAAGAACAGACTCAAGTTATAACAATATTCCATGTATTAAGATATTTCATTGAATGATACTACAGAAACCCGTACAGGACCTCCTAGTAGACAAAGTTGACGTCGGCGCCACGGCGGAGACGGAGACTGTGTACACAGACACATTGCAGGAGTACTACAGGAAGTCCTTAGAGCACGCTTCTGGAGAACAGGTGAATGTTTTACTGTTTAGTCAGACCTTTTGACTTTTGACCCCTGACATGTCAGAATCCAATCTCTGAGCTCCGATCCCTATAACACAACCTGACCCCTGTGATGTCTCAACATGAGCTCTGACACCCCCACTCCACCCACCCACCCACCAAACACACTGACCCCAATTCCAGCTTCCTCCACTGTATGATGAGGGTGGTGACGTCGGCCAGCTGTGTAGCCATGGAAACGCGAGCGGTGGCGTTGGCCTCCCAGTCCTGAGACTTCTCCAGCAGGAGTTCAAGGCCAGCCAGGAACTTCATCAGCGGCGACGTGACCGGGAACGACAGAACCCGTGACACAATGTTCTGGAGCTGATGATCAACAACGAACAAAGATTTCAATAATTGGAAATCGCCAAATATTTTAATAATCAATAATTCATAGCAGGCTCTGTATGTTACTTTACTATTTTATGCATTCATCATTAAATAAATCCATTAGCAAAGTTAAAAAAAATAAAATATCATCATTGTTAAACCATGTGACCGGGTGCGACAACCTTTCACACAATGTATCAGAGTGTAAGGCAACAACAGGACCAGAATGCTAAATAATAATGCTCAAATGTTTCGTCATTAGTTTTGCCAACTTGCTGGTTAAACTCAAAACAGATTTTCACACCAGTTAGCTCAAATATTTTACAAGCGTTTCTTCTACAAACTAGCTTACTGGTTCTACTTCAGCCATTTTTACAATAGACCCTCACACAACTTGCTGTGAAATGAAATAAAACATTTACCACTTTCAAAGCTGGGTGTTCTGGCCACTCGAGCTGGAGTTCAGACACGCGAGCAGAGAATCTGGTTAGAACCGGTCGGCACTGGACGACCTCTGACACATTGGGGTCGGTGTAGATGTTGTACAAGTCGGACACAGTCACCAGGAGAGGGTTGGAGCGGTCACTGTCGGGGGTCAGATGTCCTCGGACCGTCGCCTCCACGCTGCCACAGACCAGAAGATGGCCGCCCAGACTCTGCTGGTCCACGGACAAATCTGAAATGTGACGGAAGAATATCTGTGAGGAATATTCATTTTGGTGCAGATTAGATAGTTGTCATCCAAAGAAGAAATGTCCAACATAACGATTAATCTGTTGAGAAGGAAACTGGGTTTATAACATGATTCCTTTTTTTATTTTGTAATGGGGTTTATAGTTGCTTTATAGAATCTTTCACTAACATCACGACTTGTCAGTTTAGGGCAGGAGGAAACCTGCAACATCCGTAGCGCTAAATGTTACTGTAAACCTGCAAGCAATGGCTGGTACTGACAGACCAAGGATGATAACTGTAGTGGCACTCTACAGACAGTGCACCCTATCAATATCGCGTCAGAAATGAAACTTCTGCGAACATTGATGCCGGTCCCCCGGGGGCGGGATTTGAACTTGGTACCTTTCGCTCCGAAGTCCAACGTTCTACCACTGTGCTACATCCCGCCTCAACATGATTCATGTCTTGGTATTAACCCTCCCACTGCCGGATACCACTAGAGATGCCCTCGAGAGATCTGGGGTTAATTTACCATGGAGAAGGCTAAATGAACTCTGATCAATCTTGAAACACGTAACTCACCGAAAGCTTGGATTCCCATTTTCCCGAGAGATGCCGCAATGGAATATCTCGCTAGAGCTGGTGTCACGTGATTCTGAGGCAGACATGGCGATGTCTCCTCTCTCGCCAACCAATCCACTGTCGTTAGACTGGTGAAGATCTTGTGGTGAGAGTCCAGAATGAGGCTCATGTCTGATTGGCTGACACTGTCCAGGGCAGATGCAACAAGAGTTGTCTCCTCCTCCTGGTCTCCTGTCCCTTCCAGAGTTACTGCCCCTGTCACATCTTCAAAGTCCTGAAACATTGAAACAGGTAAAATTATTTATTTCGGTAGGTTTGCGTAGCTCTACATGCCAGAAAGATGCACAGATTCTTACAAATCTAGCTCTATATATTACATATGAGCAATAATTTAAAAAGAATTAAAATAAATACAAAAAAAACATTAAAAAAAGAAATACAATAATATTAATAAGAATAACGGGCATAAGGCAAATCACACACCATGTGCATAGTTTATGAGTCCTTCTACATACTTTTGCAAACGAAGGGAAACAAGCTCTGAATTCGTCCTCCTCTCTCTCCTCCTCGCTCCTCTCATCGCCGTGTGTCTTGGCTTTGTATCGGTACAGCGACTCATCCTCAGCCTCCTTCTGACGTCGACACTCCTCCTGATCCTCCCACGCCCTCAGGAACAGGTCAAACAGTCGTGACAAGGTCAAGGTCACCTGAGGTGAGAGTTCACGAGAGGCCAGGCAGTGACCTTTGACCAGCTGAAGAGCACCATTCAGAAGTCTGGAGAAAAACAGTTACATCCAATGATGTTACCAAGTCTGGGTGATCATGGTTTTGAGATAATGTGTACATCTGTAATGTGCCAAATACATGCTTATAGTGCTACAAGAGAAGGCTTTGATAACAGGTTTTGGTGATATACAAAATAAAAGGGCACTGTCTGCTAATTTGAGCATATTAGTGTTTTAGAGGTGTGGCTCTCACATTCAAACTGAACACAAATAGCATAGCTAGTAACACAAGCTGTGATGTAAATGTAAGAATCTTAAAAGTGGCTCTAAACCTCCAATTAGAAAAATAAAATTTAAAATTAAAAGAAAGAGAAAATATAAAAAGAAATAAGCTTAAGCAATATGGCCCTCTTCGTTAACCCTCTCAATGCTGAACTAAGATATACATTCAAGCTGCAACAGAACCTCTTTGGCAACAGAGGTGGTTAAAGATGCATGTATTCAATGCCTACCTTGCACAAATGTCCTTCTCTCTTCCCAGTGTATGTTCTGCACCATTTTCCAATTGGACAAACTCTCCGACGGCTTGCCAGGTTCCCTCGGCAACCAGCATCTCGGCCAGGTGGAGCATGCTGGGATACCGGGCATGAGTCGTTGGGAATCTACTCAGACAAGCAACGATCTGCTCAGGCATGTCGGGTGTTTGAAACTGAAAGAAATTGTGAACAATTATAGAAAGTAAGTGAGTAACTTAAATTGCAAGATCATCGTTGCATGTAATATTACATCCAAAACACATATATACACACACATATAATATTAATTTCTATTTAACTATTACTAATTATGGAAAAATATCAAAATAAATCTACACAAATAATATGGTACTAGACTCTATGGCAATAATATATTTCACCACAATTATTGCCATCAAAATTGTCACATCTTGATACTTCTTAATCTTGGACATACCTTCATCATAGCAGCGGATGTATTTACTTCCTGTGCAATCATTCTCATTCCAAGAGACATCTGCAATTGGTAAAAAATTTGATTAAGAAATATGCTACAATGTAAGTCGACTGATCTATTGAATTTATGCTTAACATTACTGCAGGAACATTTCACCAATACGCAACAAGGAAATGTAAAAATGACAACTCTTCAAAAAGGCCATTAAAATATTACCAGAAATATTATTTAACAACCCCCCAAAAATTAATTACATAAAAAAGTATATTTATTAATTCTCAGGATTTATCAAATCTATGGATGATATTGTCATGGCGATGACCGACCTGTTGCACGGCAACAATGAATGGATCCAGCAGATCTCTGTAACATGGATAAACTTCCTCCAGTTTGTGGATGAAGTGCTGGATTGTCGTCTGCCACACCTGCTCCTCCTGCAGACAGCTGGTCGTTATGACAACTTCCTGGTGGCTGTCCCGGAGCTTCTGATTGGCCGAGAGCAGTTTGCTGAGGAGGTCGGTCACGTGACTGGTGGAGGCGACACTTTGCATGAAGCTGGAGATGTCTTGTACAATCAGATGGAACTGAAATATTCAGATAAATTAATATTTATATAAAATGAATGAAAAAAATGAATTAATGAATAAATGAATAAATAAATAAATGAATGAATGAACAATATTTCAAAAGTTTAAAAAAAAGATGAGTATTTTTAAAATTAAAATGAATGAATGAATGAATAAATAAATGAATAAATAAATGAATAAATAAATGAATGAATGAACAATATTTCAAAAATGAAAAAAAAAGATGAGTATTTCTAAAATTAAAGTTACCTCCATCATCAATGACGACAAAGTGTGAGTGAGGCATTGCTTAACATATAAACAATATTTCACCCATATGTGACGGCTGACAACAAAGGCCTAGTCTACAAGATTTAGAAATGACAATAAAATAACTACAGTATGTACAAGACATCCTTCCTACCTCAGACATCAGGGGTCTGTATGCGGTCTGTGTTTCCATGTCGGCTTTCTTCGCCGTCAGCTTGACCTGTCTCTCAGTCAGGTAGCGCACCCAGGGGTGGGAGTGACTCCGCCCTTCTGTGTCCAGCCCCCGACCGGTCAGCGCCATCTCATGAAGGTCAAGGACATCCAGCTGGGTTTCTACCTCCAGGAGCTGTGGAGGAGGATGAAAAGGATGAGCATTGGGATGAAGATGAGAATATTGGGATGAGAATGATGATGAGTATGTAAAGGATGACGGGGGGTGTCCTATGGAAGTCATGTAGCCGTGTGTAACACAAGCTGCTCTTACTGGCTTTGGCCAGCGTGGTTACCCCTTTGGGAAAATCTGTAGAGTGTTGGACTTGCTATCCGGGCAGATCTGGTTCAGATCCAAGGATTGTTGTTTTAGAAATAACTAGTGATACATCAATAGAAAGTTATGTCTCCATGCATGGCAATGGACAATTATGATATCAGTGGGAAAACAAATCCAGAGTCTGTGGGCAGTCCCCAAACCATGCCAAGGGCAAATAAGTCGACTCCTTGACAAACTAATGAGCAAATGTCTGTAGAACATTGCCATGCCTGTGACTATGGAACAGGACCTTGGTGCTCGGTTCTCACCTCGTCCTGGACGTGCTGCAGTTTGACGGCCTGCTTCTCCACGGGGTCCACGGGTCCTCTGGGAGCCAGCAGGATCATCTGAGCCATCCCCACGTACACCAGCCCGTGGCCGACCTGACCGCAACTGACCTCCTCCTCCTCCACCAGGTCCTGGACGACCTCGAACCCTCGGTTGAGGACCGAGACGGCCGATGTGTCCACGGCATCGGATATGCACTGGAAGGAGTTGTGAGTCTCCCTGACGTCTGCTGGCGTCACTGTTGTCTGCTCGCAGGACCGCTGGAAGTTGTCCAAGATGGCGGCGTACTGCTCTGTGTCTGCTGGTGTCAGCAGAGATCTCACGCACTTCAGCAGGTGGCAGAAGGCACTCAGCAAGTACTTCTTTGTTTGGCAGCTGAAAACAGAAATAATAGTAGTAGTAATAACATAATATTAATAGGAATAGGAATAGTGATAGTAGTGATAATGATAATTATTACAGTAATAGTAGTATAGTAGTAATAATAATAATAATAATAATAATAATAATAATAATGATAATAATAAAAATAAAAATAAAATAATAATAATCCCTAGGAGTATACAACATGGTCTAGGTTTTATTTATTTTTATTTATTAACTCGAGATACAAAAATAAGAAAATAAAATAAAATAAAATATTGAAAACTAGGGGGAAATGTAGCTTGTTTCCCAATATACTTGTGTAGCAAATCAAATGTACATACTTTCAGGTAAATATACACTTGATTGTGAAATATGTCATCCAAATGTGCGTGAATGCCTTTAAGAATTCAAAGTTCCGACACAAACCTGAATGTTCTCTCAGGACTGGCCAGCGTGGCAGCGTGGCTCCAGATATGTCTAGACATCAGAGCCACCACAGTCAGCTGCTTGTCAAAGTGCTGCAAGGGAACGTGAACTGGGAGAGAGCCAGCCTCACTCTGGTGCTGGCCATGTGACAGGAAGTTGAAGGCAAAGTATGACAGGGCTGATGTCTGCAGTATGCCTGGGCCCTGAAACACACGTTTTAATTTATTAAAAAAAAGGTTAAATGTTTGGGTATTTTTTAATGATTGTCAACACACCTCTATGTTGTGAGCAATTTTAGACAGCCTTGGAAATAGATAATATTTCTAATATTGAAACGAATATTCTTATTTTCCTTATTCCTACAGTATTAATTATATCAATAAAATCAAAATCTTATTTTCCTCGTGATGCTTTTACACTAAACTACCATATTACACTTACACTTCTCTATATAAACTATTCACTAAAGAGACATAATCCATTTCAAGTTCTTCGTTCTTCATTTTCGTTAAATCAATCAAAAATCTTATTTTCCTAGTAATGCTTTTACACTGAACTACCACATTACGATTTTCTACATAGTATTAACTAAAGAGATATCATCCCTAGGAAAGTCTTTGTTCTCATTAAATCAATCAGATATCTTATTCTTCTAGTGATGCATTTCCACTGAACTGTTATATTACGATTCTCCGTATCAAATACTCACTAAAGAAATACCATACATTGGAAGGTATTCATTCTCACTAAATAAAAAATCGTATTTACCTAGTGATCTGTGATGCATTTACACTGAGCTTTTTGCATATTCCGTTTCTCCACATAAAATACTCACCAAAGAGATATCATCCCGTGGAAGTTCTTCGTTCTTTGGTTCGTTCCACTGTAGCCACTGGAGACAGTTCCTGGAAGCTGTGCTGGTCCATAACCTATTGAGGACTCTCTTGGACACTGCCACACTGGCGCCTTCTTCGGTAAACTGTCAAACAGAGTTTTTAAATATTAAAATGTTATCTTAATATATTCCCAACAATGTCTTACCTCTCCAATGTACAACATATTCCCCTAGAGGGTAATAAAGTCTATTATTATCTTATCTTAACAGTGTTTTGTGTTTGTTTGAATTGGGGGGTTTAGAGCTGTTTTAAGACTGGTTTACTCCCATCCATTGACCGGGGTAATAATATTTACATTAAGTGCCTGTGAGCAGCCTAGCTGGAACTCGGTGCTATAATAAAGAGATTATATTATTGCTATTATTATCATGGCTTGTCAGTTCACAGGGTGAAACCTGCAACACTTGCAGTGCTGAGTGTTGCAGTAAACCTGCGAGAACCAACTGCTACTGATGAACCAAGGATGATAACTGCATCAGGACTGTACAAACAGCACATCCTACAATGATTATTTCACAAAGTTTCATGACCATTGATGTTAATGTAAGGCAGATCTATTCCCCAGACCTAGAACCAGATCCCACCTTACAGTCTGTCCATTGGATCCAGATCAAATTTCCACCAATCTGATTGGCTAATGTGACCTAAAATATGAGCCAATCAGATTGCGGGGAATTGGGTCCAGGTCCAGGGTATTGACTGCAAGTTTGGGTCCAGTTCCAGGTCTAGGTAATAGATCCCTGCCTATTATGTATGAAACAGGAACGTGCCGATCCTGGGATTCGAACCCCGAGTTGCTGGATTGTAAGTCCAACACTCTACCGACTGAGCCAAAGGGGTAACCTCGCTGGCCGTGACCAGTAGGAGCATCTTATATCACACCTGGCTGCATGTACATAGTATTGAAATATGACATGGCCTCAAACAACCCGCTTTGGTCAAAAACGATATCATGATTGACAATCCGTTGTGCAATATTTTTTCAATACACTTGAATTCTCAGAATACGACTTACCTTGCTGGGATCCAGGTGAGTGGGAACGTCTGGGGTGTAACACAGGCAGTAGTCCACCAGGTGAGACAGGTGAGATAACGAGCATCCAGCCAGACCAGGTAACAGGGTCAGGTGCCGCACCAGACTCAGGTGTTCAAACAGGGGCCACAACTCCACGTGGCTCACTGGGAACTGCTCCAGGTCGGAAGGTTCCGGAGGCAGTCGGGTCACGAGGTTGTCATCGGTATCCATGTCAAAGGTCATGTCAGAGGTCAACCGAAGGTTGTGCTGTTTTAGGGTTGTTTTCAGAGTTTGAAGTAACACCTCTATGACATCTGTGTCGATGAGAGGGGTTGTTATAAATAACAATAATTTTATGCCTGCTAAAGTAAAAGTTAGGGATTTAAATGAATGGTCAACTACCATATTCCAAATATTGATCCATCTAACAAAATTTCGTCTATATACATATTTGGACTCGTTCCACAGACTGGTCGTTGTGTTTCAAGAGTCATAACTTGCTAATTAAGTACAAGTACCACTTATTGTACTGAACAAAAATATCAAAGCAATTAAACATTGGCAAATTTGTTTAAATTAGGTTTCTATATTCCACAATTATCTATACATCTGACACTGTTACAAAACAGAAATAAACCTTGATCTCACCACTTTCCGAGTCGGAATTCCTGATCAGACTTGCGAGCTTCAATAGCTGTTTGCGAATAGGGTGGCCATCTTGTATCATGGCCGTAACCTTACATTTTGTCACACCAGAGGGCGATTCTTCATACACACTGACTAGTCTTTCAACTTCCTGCCATCGCTGAGTCCAAACTGCTTCCGACTCAGTCACAAAAGCATCCGGATGACCAAACTCTTCCCAGAATCGTTCAAACTGTTTGGCGGCCATGTTATCTTGTCCCAGAACTCTCTGTAGCTGTGTGATGGCAGAGCCGAGTTTGGAGTTTGACCTATGTAAAGAATTTTCATCCTGTAATTATTGTTTAAACATCTTTAAGTACTTTAACCCTCTCCCTTCTGGATTAGACACAGGTACTGCTCTTTAGGGCATCTCCTGTTGCCTCCAGCATGGAGAGCGTTAAAAAAAATATAGAAGAAACATTTTCAGGGAACTGTTACATTCAACAAGTCAAAAACAAGAATAAGTTATTGCAAGTAATGGGCACTGATCTCTACATCTACAGAACAAAAAGAAATTGTAAATGGAACATTCGAGAAATACTTACATGGACACTGGCTGGTTGTAGAAAGCTTTCAGTGCCTTGTTACTGAACCAATTCCAGTGAAGTGCCAGCTGACACATAAACGCCATTTCAGACGTCTGCTGCCATTTCTCAGCCACTGAGAGCAGACGGCAGATCCACGGCAGACTTGACAACAGCTGGAACACAAAATGAAAATCAAAGAAAATGAAACAAATCATACTAATTTTTATATAATCAACATTATTTTATTTTAACCACTACAAACTTCAGGTATATTTGCCAGGTTCCAAAATGTAGTAGATAGCTTGCCTACAGATTATCTGCCAGTCCTTAGTTTATTTACTGGAGCATAGTTTAACTCTTGTCGGTGTCCTTTTCACAAATGGAATAGGTCCTTTGGCCATAAAATGCATGTGTTGGTTAATGACTGATGAGATGGATCTACAAAGTCCATTGTATTCTGAAATTCAAATATTTTTTTATAAGTTATAGGAAGTTTGTACCAACCTCTGCAAACTGACTTTCAGACATTTGATCCATTCCATCGATAGCGGATGACAATTCCGATTCCAGTCCTTCGTATAGGGCTCTCAGATGTACAATGGCCGATGATTGTACCGATCGTCTAGATACTGCGGAATAAACAAAAAGATAATGTCACAACTATCTGTATATAAATTCATATTAAAGTGGCAAGACAATCTTTGCAATTTTATTTTTTTCTGCATTGGGAAAAATCAAAGAATCTAGAAAAATTATGATGATGTATCACCAATGAAAACAATTCTCTGTTTAAATATAACAGCAGCACTTCCTGGGGGGAAAAAAGGATTACGGGACATGTCAGAATGGTGTTTATCATTGCCAGAGGGTAGGTGCAATTAACATACAGAACCTGAACAAAATTCTAAGAGTTGGGGAAAGATAATTGGGGAAAAATAGTTGTATCACAAAACGTAATAACCCTGTTAGTAACCATTGACATAACAATATGCAGAAATGAAGTGACTGAAAGATCGGAATGAATTTGTGCTTTACGTCGCAGTGGGAATATCTCACCCATAGGCGACGAAGAAACTTCAGAATAAGAGGTCAATGAAACAGGACCACTGCTGAACCTGGGATTCAAAACCGAGTTGCTGGATTTTGTGCCCAATTCCCGACAGCCAAAGGAGCAACTCGATTGGCCAAGACCAGTAGGAGCATCTTACATCACGCTTAGCTACACATAAAACTCATCTAGCAACATGACAGCGTTAGACAACCATGACTTTATTAGACAACCGAGAATGTCATGTCAGGTTCCGTGTCAGGAAATATGTCCATACCAAACATAACAAGTCCTCAACAACTTTATTCAATTCGTCAATTCTTTATACTGGAATTTGAAGCTACAGCTCAAAAACTACTTGACACTGAATATAATAGAGATCAATATATACACATAGTTGTTTGCTTTCTTCTCAGGCTAAAGACATGAGTATCACAACCATCCAATGTCAAGGTTGCCTAAAAGGTCATCAACCATGCCAGGTTATGGTTATCTTCAAGGTCATCAAGTTCTAAGATCCTAGAGAGAAATAAAGGAATGATCGTACATATTGAAATAATTAGTATTATTGGTATAATATCAAGTTAACAGACACCAAATTCATTGGTTCTTGGATAGAAGAATGGATAGTCCACAATTGATATCAATAAATATACCTTGTTCCCTTGATATAACAGGGAAATAACAAAAACAAAAATGGGATCCACGTCTGACCCCACCTTATATCCGAATCTGCTGTGTATCTGACGGTGTTATATCGAGGGGGCACTGTATATAGTTTAATAATTCATGAATTTGCATAACTGTACCAGAACATGTTTGATTAAAACATGGCCGCCTCCAAATATGACCTAATAATACATGACTGTCACTATAAGGACATTTCTATGACTCTCGTACCTTACCTCATATCAGGAATCCTACAAAAACATAGTCCCACAGAACATAACATAACAGAACAGAACGTTAATTCACTCAGGTCAATATGGAATTCTTTTGATCTCCCAACGCTATTCAATGCCAGTGCCATTCATAATTCCCCATTACTCAATACAACACACACACTAATCAGAGACATGGGATGCTTATGGTGGGCTAAATACACCAGACAAATAAAGCCCATTTTTACTATTTACATGTCACAGAATCGCTGGCTTTGACCCAGAGTTGCTGGATTACCGACTGAGACAAAAGGGCAACCCCACTGGCTTAGACCAGGAACAGCATCTCATATCACACCCTGTTACAAACAAATAATACATCTTCTACAATTTAATTTGATAAAAACTTGGTATTCTTCCAAATTCCTCATCAAGACATGCATATAAACATCATGCCAACATAGAAAACACACCGATCCCTTCCTTCATCTGCCCAGCACGAATAAATATATCAATTTCGTTTTAACTCTACTCTCCCTAATCAGGCAATGATGACAAATGCAATCATTTTCAAAGGACGCTCAATTCGGGGTTCACAAAATAATTTCCACAGCTCATTTACTGTATGCTCATCAGTGGACATTTCATTGAGGAAACCAATTTGTCGAGGAAACCGCGAGGTAGAAGTTTAATGATTGGTCGATCTTCTCTAATGAAGTGAAGAAACAAGTTTGCGCATTCCTAATTTGAAAATATTCATGTTCCGGATGCAGACAAATTGTTAAGTTTCCTTGACCTACAAGAACAGTTGCACCAATTTTGGATGTCGCCTTGCACTGGTCTGTCCAGACCAATCAAATCAGGGTCCAAATCCACGTGCATGCTGGGATTCATTGTAGTCATGGAAACAGTAAAAAAAATGCAAACAAGATGAATTGATTTAACTCTGTAATATTGTTACACGATACTCCTTGAGATTGGTTAAATATATACTGTATGTGGAAAACATTTTTGCAGACAAATTCTTGAATATTTATTGTTTGGTTTATAAATATTGAAAGTTGAATGTGAAAGGTTTTGTTTACATTCAATAGAAAGATACAAATTCTTGAAGATATCTGGACTAAATGAAGAATAAGTATTGTTGTTGAATTGTATTTCAAAATACACAGAATTAATTATTAATATTTATTTAGAACTTTTTCTAATAAAGCAGGATTTCATAAAAGGACATAACCAAACTTGTACCTTTCAATTAATATTTATTTTTCTCCTACCCACGGGGATGACATGGACGTTAAATTATTAATGATCAAGATTGGAAAACATTTTTAAAAAGATATGCTGAATAATTATGGCAGCTTTGAAGATGGCTATAAAAAGATTTTATCAATTCCAGAATGTTTACTTTTCCTGTGATACAAAGATATCGAAGAGTTGTGGAAGTGGGTGGAAATTAATACCTGGATCACAAGACAAAGTGGAGATAATGTGATTGAAAACCATTGCAATTAGCTGCGAGAAAATTCTTGAGCAAATTTCACTAATGATCTCCATACTGTAATTCTTGGGAAAACAATTCTTGCAAATAAATGAACTAATACACCATCAAGGCACCGCATTAAGGCACCACATCAAGCACCACATCGTTAATTTCAGATGAGCGACTAATCTGCCAAGAACAAGAATATCCCTTCCAAAGTGGACCTGCATTCAGGACGAGCCAATTTGATTTCCCTCTTCACTTCCATAACAGCCTTGTACCGATATAATGCCAAATTGCTCGTCCCCATTCATCTGATTGGGTCATCTTCCTCTCCCAAGTCATCAAGACTTATTGACGTTTTGCTATCAATGCGCTAGGTGGTGAATTGATGATATTTAAACCCATACACACCATCGCCGGCCGAAACGGGAAGTACGGACTTGGTGAAAATTGAATACAATGCTCGACTCGGGATTACACAAGGATGTCCTTATGGCGATGTCGACACGTGTTCGGAACGACGGCACGTAGCAGATAAAACGAGGCGAAAGAAAGAAAAATGGAATTATGTAAATAGCGCGGAGCCTAAGTCGGTGAGATTACCTGTGACACGTGCCCCTAATCATGTTTATTGAGTGGTATCGCAGCCAAGTTTACAGCCGGCGAGTCGGACCCGTCAACAATCTCATTAGGGGAGGAGAGAGGCAAAAGGTAAATCACTTCAACACGCACAACTTGAGGGCCTCCTGCAATCAATAGGCCTATCCGTGATTGAACACAGAGAGTGAGAGAGCTACCATTCGACCGATAAAACAAGGAACTCTCCCCAGTGTCGAGGAAGAGAGCAAAAGAAAGTGGGAGGTATATATAGCAATATAAGGTAAGATATTGAGTAGGTTTGTGTAATGATGGAAAAAGAATTTGTAAAACTTCCATTGATATCTATTAGGTTCGTGTAATGATGCAAACATAACTTATATAATTACTAAGATATCTATTATGTTTGTGTAATGACAGAAAAAGAATCTATACAATTTCTAAGATATCTAAGTCTATATTTGTGTAATGACACAAAAATAACTTATATAATTTTTAAGATATGTGTGTAATGATGGAAAGCGAACCTATACAAATTCTAAGATATCCAAGTCTATATGTTTGTGCAATGACACAAAAATAACTTATACAATTTCTATGGAGATCCACTAAACTCTTAAAAGAGTGTACTAGTGTTTTCACGTAAGTTTGAGGTACATACTTTTTCTAAATTAGGACAAGAAGGAATTGTGAATGTTGTCTTCTAGTGCCATAAATGATACCTAGGGTTGTATACTCCCCAGGATATAAGAATGTGAAATGAGTATGCATTGATCTGTTGACCTCAGTAATAATATAGTACTGTTAGCATGCTGTGGAGCATGAATTTAGCACAATATTGATATGCCCATTATTATTATCATGACATTTCTTCCACAATATGATGGAACAAAACAAGATTGTCATTAATAGACTCTACAATTTGAAGAAAATGTATGTGTGAAGACGGAATATAGGGTGTTACCACTACTGAATATATTTCAACTTCCTTGTCAGGAAACCAATCATAAACCTGTTTATCCAAAATATCAGACGATTCTAGCAATTTGATTGGTTGAGAGGAGTCCTGTGAAAAGTGTTACACCCCGGT
>JAUTBQ010149113.1:0-14335 GCA_032361185.1 Lepetodrilus ovalis | reverse complement strand
TTTAGAATACCAGGTATATTATCCATAGTATATGAAGTGCTTTCAAAATTTCAACCAATCCCTGGCTTGCAAATCCACTTTTTTCGGAGCCCAATCTTATGTACGTTCGACTGGCGTACCACTACTTCCACTAATTGGTAGAGTATTACCTATAAAGCGGGGGTGGTATGTCATGGATCCCAAATTCAGCGTTAAATCGAGGGGATACTGTACTTACTGACAGCAAACACTTGCTGAATGGCAAATAACCTCAAAGCTTATTTTCCATTTCTGACATTTAATGTCCTACATTAGTTTCTGCTTTGATTTTCTACGAGATTAATATTTATGTTTGTTATTTTCAGCATACCAGTTCAACGATGTTTGACCAGGCGTCCCAGGAGAAGATCCAGCGCTGTGACGATGATGACAGTGAAGAAGATATATGGGAGGAAAAACCAATTTCATTTAATAAATCTTCTCAACCGAACAGGCCAAGGTACAGCACTCTAGCTAGATGTTTCTATTCATTTGAAGTTTGGTATGGAACATGTGTATAATGTTAAATTGAAATGTTTTCTGGACAGCACTGCTTCATAGAGTATTATTGACAGAAATAGTTACTGTCTACTTTGGAATGGTGAAACTTAAAAGTATTGTTAACCCTCTAACTGCTGGAGGCAACCGGAGATGCCCAAAAGAGCTGTGCTTGTGCATAATACAGCAGGGAGAGGGTTAACAGGGTTTTCTTTAGTCAGTATGGTCGTCTATGGGTGAAATATTCTCGCTGCGACGTAACACATTAATTCAATCGAGTCTTTTGTCAGTTGGCATCAGTGTTCACTGAAGTTATATTTCCAATGCATAGGCTGCAGGATTGAAGTGCACTTAACCTTGGTTTACCAGTACCAGCCTGTGCTACAGGTGCTACAGTTTTCCTCCTGCCATAAATTGACAGGCCGAGGTGCAAGCAAAATAATCTTGAAAATGACTTGCCTAAATTAATTGATTAACTATAAATAAAAACATAAATGAATATGTGTATGAATAATAAATAAATAAATATATGAATAGGGAGTAGACACGATATAGCCCGAGATTCATTAAAATCCAATGACAAACTGGTCAAAAATCCATTGTGACGTCTCCAAAAAACCCAACCGTCCTAGCCAGATTTCTTTCACCTGTCGCCAGAAATAACACCAGAAACATAAATTATTAGGTACATTTAAATAATAATGATTAAAGCGATTGAATAAATAATATAAAATTCAAATAAATAATTAATAAATATGACTGAATAAATTAATATTAATACGTAATCAATGCGAATGAATGAATAACTAAATGAGTAAAACAAAACCCCAAGTAACGACCGAAATGTTTTTAATTCAATTAATAAATTGTGATATTTGTGTGTTTGTAAAGTCGGCTGCCAGGGGAGACGGCACAACACACCAGCAGTGACGAAGACAGCACGGACAGCGAGGAGGAACTGGAGTCTCCGCAGATCATTGTCCAGCGATCACAGGCCGAGAAGATGGACATAGATGGTAAACACACTTTACCATCATCTCTTCTTGCTTCCTATCCTCATCTGTCATTGCCCACCATCATGTGTTGTGCTTGCCCCGACATCCTTTTGATACAAACCACTAACAAAGTATGTTTTCACATAAATAGAAAATAAACGGTTGTTGAGTTGCAGACATGTTGGAGAAGTAAAAAGAGTAGCTATTTAATTTGCGAGAGTAGCCTCCCTTTTACTGATGACTGGTTTTCTAGACTTGAGCAAGTTAGGGTAATCTATTTTGATTGATAGTACCAAAAACTAAATAGTAAAATGTTGTTTATCTATTTCTATGGTAATAAACCTCTAAAATTATACGTTTCTGCCGTCATTCGTTAATTCAACCATGAAGTTCCTAAAGTGTTGGTGCTTACAAACATTCCTTAGACTCATGATATGTAATTTTAATTCCTCGTAAATCAGTTGCTTATAAATGGCAATTTTCTGCAGAAATCAGTTGATTTATTCGTCCCAGGATACATTTTTCTGCCCTGGACACAATCTAATTAAAATTAGATACGGAAGTTTCATTCACAAGAGGTGCTACCGTTAATTTTAAAATATGTTGCCTGCAGTGCTAATTTAACTTGCCCCAGTAAGTCGGGCATATGTTAGTATAGAGCCCTGTGAGGTCAAAGGTCGCTCTGACACGAGTATGGAGCTATATTGGACGCATGTCCATATATCTTGAGAGTGTAACTTTCGTATTGTAAATCAAGTCATTATCTACATCTGGATTCTACAGGTATTGATGCACATTTTGACATATGACAACCTACGCTGCAAAGCTGGTTGCGAAATATTGACAGATTTATTTAGCTGCTCTGCTGCAACTTAGGTATTTCTGCAGCAGGATGGGCCAATTTTGACGATGTGCCAATGGAACCCTGTCCTGACGCCATGGAGACAGGAGGGTCCTGGACCCAGGGAGAGCGGTGGGCAGAGCCAACTATAGCACGGGCGAAGAACGACGACAACTGGGCAGATTTCTCTAATATGACAAGTGTAGCGGAAATTAAAGAGTGCGTGTTTGAAATTATTTTTTTTAAATTTAATTTTTATTTTTAAATTTTATTATTTTTATAATGGCGTTTATGGTCGCTTTCTAGAATCTATCACTAACATCACGACTTATCAGTTTTTTTTATTAGTACTTTAAATTTATTTATTTATTCCTTTTTAAAAGTGCGAGTGTTGACAGTTCTTTCAAACCGACAAGGTACTACCACCATCTTTTCAATTAAAAGCTTATTATGCTTCCCAATAGAGGAAGCGAACAACAAGATTAGATGTTTTGTCCATCAGGGTTTAGTTCGTCAGCACATTGAATAACTTCGAGTTATTTCACAATATGTGCGAGACAATGTGCACTCACAACAAAATGGCTGTGCCAATGATAGTGGATCAGTGAACACGTTTGGGTCCCAGTTGCTTCATTTCATTAAATGGAACCATTGATAGTCCATATGGAATGGACCGTTTACAGATACATGTATCTTGTCTTTGGTTTGTCATATTTATAGCCTAGTTCTGAAATTTTCTTCATTATTTGAAATTTATGGCACTGATCAAAGTATCCCCCCCAAAAATGTGTCCGTTCATTTGGGTCCACTAGTACAGAACGGTTTTGTCGGTGTACAAGTATCAATGTAAAATGTTCTATATTGTTTCCTGTGACATCAAGCATTCGTTCTTGTTGAAGAGTTGCCTATGGGTGAAATATTCCTGCTGAAATGTAAAACATATACGTTCATTCATTAATTCCTGTTGATGATTGTATGTTCTCTTCATGTTTTCAGCCCTGTAGATGCAAGAAGTAGTACCCCAGTTGCCATGGATACCACAGAAAACACCAGGGGTCATGCTTATGGTAATTGATTTAGGAATGACTACATGAGCAACATACATTGCATATTACAACAGAAAATACCATTTTGGATACCCATGTACAAGATGTTGTGACTCTGTAATTGTTCCATGGGAGAATACCCATGTACTAATAGTCTTTTCAAGAAAATTATTTTGATATTGTATTAATGTTTTAAGAATGTATTGTCAACTATGATACAAGATAATCATTTTGGAATGCTTTTTGTCGCAGTCGTGCCATCAGGAGAGACAGATTTGGAAGCAGACCTCAAAACACCACATACAGAGCTTGATCTAGAAGATGTAGAAGACGAAGAAACAAAGGTGGAAAAATCTCCGCCACCACCACAGACGGAAACACCGCAGACGATGACGACGACAACGGCAGTTACCGACAACACTCCTGACACCCCACCACCTCCACCCTCGTCAAGGTCAGTCTGAAATTAGATATTTTCAGGGTGATATCTGTGCGTGTTCTGTCAAATATCGCTGAAATTCGTTGGGCAGCATTAACTAGAATTTTGGGTAAGGACTGACAAGTCATTAAACGAAGATTCCTGTCGCTAATAAACAATTCCGCTACTGTTCAGTTCATTGCAATCTTTCCATTCAATACGATGCGTATTGACACTAATTGTCATAGTTGGCTATCTTATCAGTTCCTCCACCTTCATGGTTTTACTTTTCATAATCTTTTCTTTCTTCCAGTCCACCCAGAGAAAACAACATAGAAGACAATATTTGTATAGAAGAACCTTCCAGTCAACCTCTTCCTGATAAATGCAATTCCGAAGTAACGGGCTTACCTACCCTCAAGCAAAATGATAGGTATGCAAAGCCTTTTGACACTGTGTGTGTAGTAGGAGAAGGTTTTGTGGTAATATCGGTCTGGTATGCTTTTGCTATCATGATTATTATTGCATATTGGGGAAAGATTCTAAGTGCGGCATAACACAGCAAATCACGATTAAATTTTACATTGTCAATATTCGAATTTGATACTAGACGGAAAATGCCATTTGTTTACGGTTTAGAATAAGTATTGTTATTAAATTCACACCTCCAAAAAAAAATAAGATAAATCATGTAAAGAATCTCAGTGAAACTGTATTTTTTATTTTATTTTTACCAACAGTTCAAATAATCTTGAAAAACTAATGGACTTTGCATTTGTTGATCATTGTGTATGGGTGAAATATTCTCGCTTTACCAGCGCATCAGATACGCTTCAAATTCCTCTCGATGCAAATGACTGGCAATTGAATGTGTTGTGTTTCAGTTTACCGGCAACTGATATAATCAAGTCCTCGCCCCCAACTTCGCCCTTACCTCCCAGCAAACCAGTGGTAGATTCTCAGGACAAACAAGACAATGGGCCCACTGAAGGCAACCAACTTCTGAAAAGCGAAGACATGCTGACGACAAAGAAGGAAGAAACAAGGTATAGCGACATGGATTGTAGTAAGCCTTACGGGCAGTGTCGTATGGGTGGAATATTCAGGCAGTCGAGAGCTGTGGTGCGCTCGGGTATCTGTGAACTGTCAGCGCTCTGTGACACTTTCCACTGTTACTGATTGCATAGAAATAAATCTAGTGTAATGTTTATGTAATTAGCTCCCTTGATTTATCTGCACCTCGTCCCATATGAGTTAAATATTCACACAGCGGCATACAGCATTAAGTCAATCAATCAATTTGCTGCACCTACTGATGCTTATGAGTGTTTGTTATTGGTTTTCATCCTATTATGAGCCCTTCTTTTATATTGAAAGTAGCATTAATCTCCTATAAAAAAAACATGGTCCCAACTTTTAGAGTACAATCTCATGCACATGTTAAAATCTTGTGAGGATTTGAGCATGAATTTGAGCATGAAATCGTTCTCCGATAGGTTTAGTAATCTTGGGACTAGGTGTCATAAAAATATTGTGATAGTTCAGGAAGCATATTCAGTATAGCATTGGCACTATGTTAACTAATCGTGAGTCAGGAATACAGTTGACTTTGTATGTTGACAGGGAACTAGCCAAGGAAGGACTGGACAACTATAAGAAAGTAGTGGCCGACTCGCCGACCAGTGTACCCAATGGGCCCGTCTGAGACCCGGCATAGCTTAGGTTACAGAAGGAAATAAACATATGCCAAGAGGCAGCTGCTTCTGCATATAACGCCTTATCAAAAAATGAAGACGACAGGGACATTGCCTGTTAAAGCAGCCAGGCTTTTAGCAGTTTTTCTTTCGTCCCTGAAGACGAAAGACAGCCAGTGTGTGTAAAGTGATAACCCCCACCCACAAGTGACGATGCATTTGTTTCATATCCCACATATATACAAATGACTAGCTCAAACAAAGACTCGCGCTCGCTTGCGTGCGTGTGTGTGCGCGAACTTCCCAAAGAAGGATGTCCACATCGATGTCGTGACAGGCCGTAAGAGGTGGACGTACTTACTAAGTGACGCGAGTACACACAAAACACTTGTGATTCCTGTGATGTTTTCGTTGTGTTGGAGGAGGCAGATGTTCACATCAGTGTTTTTTTCGGCATAGTAGCACCTGCCCCCTACTGCGAATGACGGAACGAATGAAGATGGATGGATGGATGAATGAATGACTGAAGACAATAGGGAGGAATGACTTGCTGTCATGGTGCTTTTAGGTAAAAAAAAAGGGAAATAAATACAATGGAGAACCTCCCTTCAATCGGCGTGTGGGATTGTCGCTCGCAGGGGCTGAAGTCGGCAGAGTGTTACGAGAGTCCAGTTGTCGTATTTCCGAAGCCTGTGTCACCACACTCTTTTTCTCTACACGCTTGTCATGTACTTGTACCAATAAGACCACCAGTAATCTGTCAATGTATTTCCTACCCAGTGTGGAGATAGTCGTCGAGTCTGGGATGGAAACTTGGCCATTAATAATTATTCAAAGAGAACAATGTTTACGAAATTTGGAATGTTACCTTAACTCTCTGCATGCTGGAGGCAATTGTAGATGAGAGCCGTGGCTGAGCCTAATCCAGCAGGGTGGGGATCAAGCATGAACGACTTCGGTTAATGAGTTTGTGGTAATTTTCTATCCCTGGCTCAGAATAACGTTTGTCTCGTACGCCTCAAGATTATACTGCGATGTAAAACAATAACTCGCCAACTCAAGAATAATGTCACAAGACTGTCTCAACCAGATGTAAAGCAGTTAATTAGTGCTTCCATGTGTACACATTATCTGTTTTTAGAAAATCTCCAATAAATGTGGACAAACATCTTAAATAATGTGATGTTTTGAAACCACAGGGATGCTAAGTTGTAGAATATGCTGTAGACGTGCCATCAGTATTGGGAGACATCTACATGTGTTCAACTATTGGGTTGTGTTTGATGGAGTTTTAAGGATTATGGACTGTTCCAAACCATTTATTATGTTCTGATCTGGTACAAGTACTCGCAAGCTGTCAATGTAGCACTTTGAGGGCACTACTGTACACTATGTAAACGCTAATAGAATTGTCAATGCAGCAATTATTAAATACAGTCACAAAGAAACCCGTATTTATTTGAGGATTGGCTAACTGCTGATGCTGAAGCTGATACTTTTTTTTGGTGTTGAATCTTTCTCATAGCATCCATTTGTTGCATATGGGTGAAAGATTCCCACTGATGTAAAACAATAACTTGTTTGCTCATGTATAACTATAACATCCACTGGCTAAGCAGAACGCTGCTTTTCTGATTATTTGAAGCTTTCCTTTGTGATTCTAACACTTTGTATTGAGCTTATAATCAACTAATGAGTCCAACCAAGCTTACTTTAGAATGGAAGTGATCCAGAAATATGTCTGTAGTAAAGTAGATACAATGCCAAGTAACTTTTTCTCAGCATTATCTGTCGGTATTTCTTGAACACAGTTGTTAGCATCCAGCATTATTGTTCATGAGTAACACACTGTAGAGCTTTAGATTGCATATGTCATTCATTACAGATGTCAGAGTATCAAAATTCAAATAATCCTCTGCAATTTTTAATCAAGATGTGGAGGAAAATTAATATTCAATGTGTGTTCAGTTAAGTGTTCCTTCATTTAGTAATATAGCAGCATTTTCATATTTCTATAATGTTATTAACCTTTGTCCTGCAAGTGTCAACTTTGCATGCCCCATAGAACAATGATTTTAATAAATCTAGTTTGGGGAAAACAATAGCTATATCGGTTTGTTTGGCAATTTTGGATTTATGTATACGCTTGAATTTAACTTTTCATATTAATCACAACAGTGTATATAAGCTTCATGTGCTCTGAAAGTGCAATTGACAATAGAGGTATTTATATGGGTAACTGAATGGTATAGAGAGGGATGTGTATATTTTAATAACCTATTTAATTGAACTCGCATCATGAATCATGTCATTGCCATAATGCCTTTAGATTGTAGATGTGAACAGCCAAACATGTCGATCCTAGTGTGGGAGGGGGGCACTTGAAATATTGTGATATCTCAGTCTTATTTCTTATAGAAATTTTATTTTTTCAAAGCTATTTTAGAAATAAATATTCAGACGAGAACGAATTTTCGTAATATTTAATTAAACAAGGAAACCTGCATGTGAGACCAATTTGGAAAATATTATTAATTTACTGCTGTAAAACATTTCATGTAGATCTTTCATGTACTATTGTCTCACTTTGTCACATGATCTCAATATTCTTAACATTTTGTATACTAGTTATATTTCTGCTTAAAGTAATACTTCGCTGTCTTCCTACAGTGTGTAATTAGCAATATATTGATGATCACTTGCACATGAAATCCATGCATTATGTTGCTAGCTCACGACCAAGAGTGCTTGATTTTTCAAAGCAAAACTGAAAATACTTTTTCATTATTATCTCACCCATTGACACTCAGGATCATATATATATTTGCCATTAATGACCTTTGTAGAAGACTTATTTATTTCATGTATTATCAAATACTAGTACCCAAAGAGGAATATATTTCTTCACTATGGAATTTCTAAGACTAATGTAACTTTTAACATGTTTTGAACATTTAGTGCCTGCCTATCATTACAGTCTTTGAGTATGGCTGGCAACTCGCTCTCAGTTTTTCTTTGAGATTTGAAATTCCGCTTTTATGGCTGGTTATGTTTCCAGTATCTGGGTTTTTTTCTCTCTTTTTTTTCGAACATTTGATTTCACTCGTAAAAGCTTTGGCTTCTTTATATTTCGATACTTTATCTCGAACATTCAATTACCTACATAGAAGCTTTGTCCGCTTTCTATTTCGATACTTTACAACAGTAAACACTGGTGGTGATATTGTCAGTGTGGATGGTACTAACACTACCCCTCATTCCATGGACGTAGAGTACAGCAGACTTGTGTTCACTCCAGAGGTTGAGATGTCCATTTAGCTTCACTGACGCCTCGCTGTTGACCGGTGTTGTAACATTCGCGTGGTGGGGTGTCCAAATAGGCTGGTGAACAGTCTGGTGTTGTCTCAATGCTAGGAGGTTGTCCGGTGACCCTGTCCTGTTTTGTATGGATGCTATAGAGGAAATGTCCTGCTAGCCCCGCTGTGCTCTACACTGAAACATTGACGTTTCCCTCTTTCTTTTCTCGGGGCTGTACTTAACTTTTTGATGCACCCGTCCATGTGTCCGGTCGGGACAGGAAACTACTTGCCCTGTAGATAAAGGGCTTGTTAATCTGGGCAAGTTCACTTGTCCTGTGGGTAATGTCTGTCGCAGGTAGGCTGACAATCCCTACCGTCGAGGCCCTGTTCTTTCTTGTTCCACACACAACCCGTTGATAAATACATTGAATAGTTTTATTTATTCATACTACCGGTAATTGACATTGTACCAGAAATTGACATTGAACCCAGTGTTTATTGTTGTAAAGGTCAACTAAGTTTTAAAATTCTAGAGAAATGTGTTTGCAGTTGAGCATACCATGAAATATTTTTTTTAATTTTTTTTTTTTTTTAAATGAAACATTTTGCATCAAAACAAGATTGTGCCTTTGATATTCTTAGGTGATCAATTTGATTTTGAAAGTGTTTCTATACTCAAAAAAGTCTTATCCTATCTGTGCTCACCGGTAGTTTCAGTCATGCAAGTGCTTCACTGTATAAGTAATGTACATATAAGAGAACCTTTACAGTAGGAGAGTGTGTGTACAAACTAATGTACATATTGTTACAATGATGTCCTAATGAGTTGCAGGTTTTCCGTCATAACTAGAGATTTAATTTACATGTGATATTTTGTATGTATGTACATATATAAATATATATAATATACTGTTACATAGGAATCAAGACTTTGTGAATGCAACTGTATGCAGAGAGATTGAGAATTGTGAATTTAGTACAGAAATTTACATGAAGTAATATTTGTGCATGTTTCCCCCCATTTCTATATGCTTCTTTAAATAAAAATGTTGAAATTTAGCATACTCACTGTAATAAGTTCTTTTTTTTTTAGGGTATATTTAAATTAAGGCCATGTTAACCTCAGCATTGACTGTTAGTTCAAGAAATGTGCTCCATTCATTTCAGAATGTATGCCAAATGTAATAACTTACCTCATAACTAAAATCTTGCGATGAAATATTTTCCTACTTGAGGAAGCTGTGATGAAATAACTTGCCAGTTCACTTCTGTGTTAAATGTGTTGATTTGATCTATGGATATGTACTGGAAAGGTAACCCCAGTTTCATAGACCGATCATAACACTAATAAGAAAAGTCAAAGTTCTGTATTCAATACATGCTATGATCGTTTTGTGTAAAAGGACCCCGATGTTTTCGAGGTTTTGATATCCAACTTATAATGAAGTCAATACATGTCCCACACACACTCATTGTCAATTTTCGGATCATGACATAAATATCTATCATAAATATTGTGTTTTGGTAATTTGAAAGAAATCTGTTCCCACCAAAGTCGATGTCGACCATTTGGAAGATGTTCACATATTGGTCGTATGTAATTTAATTTGGAACATGGGGTAACAATTTTGTGTAAGCATGGACACCTCCAGCGTATGGGTGAAAAGTTCCTGCTGCGACGTAAAACAACTCGCTCATTCCCACTGACGTAAAGCAACAAATACTCGCTCCAGCACATTAACTGGTGGCATGGTGGCCATATTGAAATTAAAACAGGGCTAGACTTGTTTTTTCTTTTCTTTTTCATTCTGCATTATTAATCTCAATTTAAAGCAAAACATAATATTTCCAATTTAGGTAACGAACCAAATTTCAGATAAAAGAGAAATTTATCGTATTATTTTCTATCGTGTACTAAATCTTAGCACAATTGTTATACACCTCTAAAGTTTGTAGCCAAAATGGGGCTATATATTTAGGAATTGGTCCTTTAGTGGGCATATGTTTAACCTATCATGGTGTATTGCTTGCGAGTCTTGGCAGAAATTGTTACTTGCGTTGTATTCCCACTATAGACATTACAATATTGCTCAAAGCTCCCAACTTGACGAAGATACTATTGTGATGATATTCCTTCATACACCAAATTGAAAAATCAATATTTTATTTTGAATATGGAACTTTATTTCATTCCTGCAATATTTTAAAATAATGTTCAGCTAAGTATCTTCCTATGAAATGAAAATTACACATGTATGTCATTTTGATGATCATTACAAAGTTTGTAAGTTCAAATAGATCATAACTGCAAGTTTGCCATAATTCTAACATCTATTTTAACATCTATTTTATTTACTATATATATTTGGGTGTCATATATTCTGAAATTTAATTAGTCTTCGTTACACTGTACTCGCATTAACCTTAAAACATTGTTATTGATAAAACTAAACACAGATTAAATCTTTGCAATTTAATTTTAACTAGTCATTTTGTGTAGATTTGAAAAGCTGGGGAGTATTTGCATAATGCAACACTTTCTATTATTACCAGTACAGTGTACTCGGCATCTCTATACTCTGGCAATCTGCCTCAACTGGCACAATTTCAAAGTCCTGGCCAGCGAAAGTGCACTCTTGATAAACTAAGTAATCCGGCACTCTCTCAAATCTGGCATATTATCTTGGTCACAATGAGTGTCGATTTAGACAGAGTACACTGTACTTGTATAAAGGAAAAACTAGCTTGTCATCTACTAAACATGAATGCAGGCCCATTGTTAACCCTATTTTTATGTTTAACTGAGGATGGACGTCGGCAGAACTAGGGTTCTAGTTAAGATGTAGGTTTTGTGTAGGGTTGTTGGACCAATGCAAAACTTGTTGCATTTGTATGTATATGGATGTAGTGTCGAGACCAGTGCACACAGAAATTATTAGAAATGATTGAAATCGAGTCGCTGTTGTTTAGAACTTGGCCATCAGGTACCGGTAATCGTCTGTTGTATGTCAACCTCTTCATTTCCCACGACCTATGACTGCAATTATTTAGTCTTTTATTACTATTGCCAGCTTTGTGAATCGTATTTTTTGCATGAAAATATGCGATTTCTTGAAAATTGTATCTGTAGCATTTGTATTGAGGTCAGTTCATTTAGTTTATTTCCTTATGTTACAGTGCTGTTTATTTGTTACGTTGTAATTGGTGTGCATTCATTATTGATGGAATGCTTTTCAGCTTTTACAAGTTACTATTGTCTTGCATATGTTGAAATACTTAGTGGATGGGAGGGGTTGGGGAGTAACCGCCCAAAGGGACCAATACTGCTCTCGAATCTCTTCGTCCTGTGCTGCATATTCCAGGAGAAAATTTTCAGAAATTCTTTACAGCAGCTTCAGTATGTGATAGTATAGTCGTATCCTGGTCCAAATTGAAGCCCTAGGAGAAATATTACATTGAACCGTGGATATGTTAAATGCAGTTTTATGCTCTACGCTTCTATCTTGACAACAGCTTGTCCAACTGGTGATATTCCTTTTGAAACCTGCATTGTATCGTGTGTCTACATGAAATTCCAACATTCGGAGCCGTGTATCTTTTACTACATAGTGCAGGATCAAACCAAGACTTTAAACCAAACTCATGTCTAGAGTGCCAAGTGTTTTCATTGGCTGCCAGTTCTTGGGCTTCCGATATGAACTGCTACGATTGGTCGGTCCTACTGATGTAAGGTATTAGGATGTATACCATCTGTTAGACGCAAACAAATGGAAGCAGTCCGGGGGAATAGAATGCATGTTATGTTGCCTTCTGTTAATGTAATATCTGCTTTAAAATTGTGTAATTTATTGCAAATTATTGAATTATTTATATACTAGTATTCACTAACCTGCAGGTTCAGATTCAAAAACATAATTTTCATATAAATTAATCAAGTCGTGGGCTATCCTGAATCAATATTGTAAACTAATTTTGTCAACGAATAAATTAATCCTTTTAATGTATGATTTTTAGATGTAAATAGTGAAGGGAGCAGATGTGTATAATTGTTTTGATCAAAATTTATCTATGCTTAACCTATTGGACATAGAAATTAGAACCTATGTGATGTGCCAAAACCGTGTCCTTATGCTGTGTCGTAAAAACTGACAAAATCTGTTATCTAGTGTTGGATCAATGTGTTTGACAAAGAATTATGCATCAAAAAGCTTGTTGAGTGGGGAAATTATTAACAATTTCAATTTGGCACACATTGAACATTACTCCCAATATTCAGATGACAAAAGAATATTGTTAGGAGAAATTACTCCCGATATTCAAATTATGAAAGAAAATATAGCGATATCTTGTTATGTTATTAGATATTTGGATAAATGATGGCATCTCATTCAACAAGCTCGGTCGTGCATGGGCTGAATATGATCAACCCCAATGTTGTTTAGCATTTCTTGTATGCAGACTGAATTATGTGTACAGATCCTATGTTAAATTAACTAACTAATGTACATGAACGTACATTGTCACCATAAATTCACTGCAAGTCATAATAAATGTTCCTCTTTTATTTTTTTTCCCATATAAGGCTGTGTATTTTTAGGGTGATGGTAGACACATACTCTTAAAATGCAGCATGAAATTTGTAGTTGTGGACAATGAATTGTGTACAGAATCATTTTGTGTATTCCTCAACACAGCAGGGTGCGAGATACAGAGACAATGGCTGTTGATTGACAGTATTTATAAATAAATATTAAATTGATGTATTTGTTTTTGTATTTTTATTTGAATTTTAGATAGACCACAGGAATCTGAAAATTATGTTAACAGGGGTGGGGAAATATTTCCTCGGTAAAAATGTTTGCAGGTTCACTGCATACTGCAACATTCAGCACTACAGATATATTACATGTTTCATCCTGCCCTAAACTGACAAGCCATGACAATTGTTGGAATTGGCTCTAAACCCCAGTTAAAATTTACTATGATAAATCAGGTGTTTACCATATTTAGGAATAGCTTAGTTTTTTTTTTTTATTATAGTTTTTTAGGTACGGTAATCATTATTTCTGATTACTGTGGATAGTCCCAATGTGTGAAAAATAATGGCAGCATTAAATAGTGGCTACCCTGGACAACTGCATCATCCCTTCTCAGAGATGAATAGAGACTACCGTACTGCAGGGTTTTACCTAATGCGCAATCCTGCGTCGGATACGCAAAAAATGCAACTTTGGACGCACAAATATTCTCCAACGCACTTTATTAAGAAAAATATTGACAACTTGATATTCATTTGTTATCGTATTTCTAAAGTCGTTACGTCACAGCATAGATTAGAAGAAATATTCCAAATAACCAGCTGATAACAGCGCAGTTTGCAATCGGCAAATAAGTAATTCGGCCTTCTTCGTATCGTTTCTCAGGTAAAGGGGAGTAACTCTACATATCTGGAAATGTAGTTTTGTAGAGTGAAATTTCTCAAAGCACAATCTTTTAAAGTTATTTAAAAATGAATACACATCAATG
>JAUTBQ010149091.1:0-14346 GCA_032361185.1 Lepetodrilus ovalis | reverse complement strand
TGAATTATCTTTCATTTGATATATCATAAGTGGCATTACTAGTGTGTATATTCTCTAGAGAGCGAATAAATGTTCGTAATGAAATAGTGCCCGGCATCAGAGCGTGAAATCGAAATTTGAGTGTACCCCTATTAAATGTTACTTTACGAGAAAACAGCGACCGATAGACTTGTCAGACATTCAGATTTGGATTTCTGAGACATTTTTTACAATAGAAACAACCATCAGACCTTTTGGGCTCGAAAACATAAATAAAACTCTCCGGGATCTCGGACTAATAGTTCCCACCTTACACGATATTGCAGGGAAATAACGAAAATAAAAATGGGATCCACGTCTGAACCCGCCTTATGTCCGAATCCACTGTGTATCGAACTATGTTTATAATATCGAGGGGGCGCTGAATATGGTCTATAATTTATATATATTTTCGTGGTTTATGTTCATTTCCATTTTCAAACCATGCCATTTTGATTTTCACTGAACATAACTTTGATTAGCATGTATCAAATGCTATCTCCAATTAGATGTCACTGGTTGCCTGTTATAGGAAATAACCCTGATGAGACTTACACTCCCTATTGCTGTTTATTAACTGGGCCCTGTTGTAACAAACTACAGGTTAATTGTTCTGTACTGGTTAGATTCCTATTATCACCTAAAATATTAATGTTTTCCTGGGTATTTTTCCCTAATGCAAACATCAACTTCCTTATAATGTGACCTTATGGCATATTCAAAGTTATCTGAGCTGCTTCGGTTTTGGCGCAAACGACGGCAGAAAACAAGGCGTAAATAGTCAGTCAGTTGTATGCAACTGACAGTACCAATTATTACCACCATAGAACATAAGACAGGGTGCGTAATTTCCTGGTGAAATAATTTATTTTAAAATTGGTACAGTGCCCCCTCTATATAAGGCTGTATTTGGGGTCCATGACATACCCCCAGCCTTATAGTACCAGCCTTATATAATAGTGCAGGTAAAGAACAAAAAATAAAAATGGGGTCCACATCTGACCCAGCCTTATATCCGAATCCGCTCTGTATCGAACAGCCTTATATCGATTGGGCACTGTATTTATGAATATATAAACCGTAATTAATGCATGTTTGGATGTTTTAAAAAATGCGGTATAAAGTACCATAAAATCGCATGGCTCATTTTTCCTAATGTTTGTCATTTTGAAGTAATCCCACAAAGAGAGTGCTATTTTTGTAGAAAACATAAAATACTGTGAAACAATTATGGAAATTGTGCTATTCATTTGAAAGGATGGCAGATGAACAAATATTAACAAGCAACATATTGTTTAGTCATGTAATAAATCCCTCGATATGACATTTTCGCCGTTATTCAATTTTTTAACCTATTTGGTGTTTATTTGAAAGAAAAATACAATTATTGCCCCAGTTATCCTCTATTGGTAATTAGTATGTGCTCTTTATTCATGTTATACATTAATCCAAATGAATCACGATCACGGAGGCGCTATGGCGGGGTGGTAGTGATAATAAGTACATGGCAATAATAGGTCGCTAACCAGTACTATTTTCTCTAAATTATCTCGGATAAATTGCAACAGTCCGTTCTTCACAACATTACTGATCAATCAGTTTCCGCAAATACTACTGTCACTGTGTCATTTGTTGCATAATTCTGTGTCGTATTTGTTCATACATGCCTCATCTCCACTGTTTATCCAGTCATTGCTCCAGTGTGTTATCACTCTATCCGAGTTATCGCTCCAGTGAGTTATCACTCTATCTGGTCAATTGGGCAGTTTGGTAGCGTCGTTTTGAGATTGTCTGACAGCACATTAATGTGTGCATCAGGTCCCTTATTGGCAATTTTCTCAATTTCCTTTAGTCTTTGATCATCTCAGGTTCTCTTGCATATCGTGCAGCTGGAATCGATACACGAGTAATAACATAATGTAGATCGGAGGACGTTAGTTTGGCATGTCACTTAGTGTCTGCTGTCTCCTCTGTCACTCTATCTCCTCTGTCACTCTTTCAACCCTGAGAAGGGTTCCTGTTACCACCAATACTGAGGGGAGTCTCTTCTACCACCAACATTGACTTGTCTATTTGCAAGTTGGACAAAGACCTTTGTCAAAATCAACTTTGTGAAAGAAAATTTGATAGTACAGAGCCCCCTCAATATAACGTGGTCCGATGTACTGCAGATTCAGATATAACACGGGGTCAGACGTGGATCCCATTTTTTCCCACACTATTTCCCTGTAATATCATTTAAGGCAGGTACTATAACGCGGGGGTGTCATGGACCCCAAATTCACTGTTATATCGAGGGGACACTGTATGTATGAGCATCATTTGAACATTAGCCATTCTTCATGTGTTCATTTAATTTGTCCATATTGTGCAATTTCCTTTTCTGTTTACTTACTCCCAGGAGATATACAAATATGCTTGTATTTGGGTGGGTTGAGCAAATAGATCAACTTGGGAAATGATTAGTAAAGTTCTCTATATCGGATGTTCCAGTGTCTAACAATTACCGTCGGCCTTCTCAATGGAAACAATGTAACAGTTCACATCAGTGACTATTGTCACAATTGTTACATCATTGGTCTGTCTGTAATACTTAGCTAAGCTTGAAGAGGACACCAAGGTGCTTGACACGTTCATGTGATCATGTTTACGTAGTACATTTGTACTCGCCAGAACGTCCTGTGGAGCGAAGACCATGATTATTGAGCCTGCTGATTGACGCTCGGAACCGATTTAAAGCAAGTGTTTACCCTGGTGGGGAGTGCTGTGGGGAGTGCTGTGTCTCGGCGAAAGCGTCATGACGCCAGCGCCGAAGGTCCCCACTCCCCTCACAGCCAGAAGAGCTGCCAATCGCGGACACTGGCAGCAGGAGGCTAACCTGTGTTTCTCGGACCTCTTCAGCATGCCGTCATTATCTGGATCCAGACCAGGAGTGGTCATTTGCAACTGGAGACGTGACTTATTATAGGTCATTTTCCTTGTTAGCATTTTATTGTGCTCGCCAGTGAATGCCTGGTTGCTGGTGATCATGGTCAAATGTCGTCAGCGTGTTCATACAGTGTCATCTAGGTCGAAGTTTAAATTATAGATGCTAACAATAGCTGTGTGTCATTGAGGACAATGGTCTTAATTGAATGAATGATTTTCGTTAAAAAAAATACCCACGGTAATTGGACCTAATTATGTATCAGCGTGGATATTTCAAGAGGCAAATTGGGGAATTTTATATTTACAATGAAGTAATGTGGCATAATGGTTAGAGCGTCAGCCTGTAGTGAGGAAGGTCACTGGTTCGATCCCTGGTTACGTCATACTGAAAGACGTTAATAGACAGTATATGTTGTTCTGATGCTTGGCGCTCAGCATTAAAGGGGCAAAGCAAGGACTGGATGGCTCGGAGTCAGTATACGGTACTGTGTCTGAGTGGGATATCATTGTTCTATCTGCGGAATGATATTCTATGTTAACTAGCACTATAAAAACTGGTGGAAATCCAGACTAGTCAAGCAGTACATATAAATGCAAGCCATGATATTCCTAGTGAAAGAATCTAGAAAGTGGCTTTGAACCCCAAATTAACAAACCAACCAAGTAATGTTGTGACTTTTTAGTTTGTGAATTCATCACTTTGGGACTTATCATATAGGGAGATATAGAGGATACTGCACATTGTTCTTTTTAATATCAACTTTATGTCCTGAGTGAAATAATTTTATTGAAGGAGCTTCAGCAAGTGCCAATAAAATTATTTCATGAGGGACATTAAGTTTATATTCCATAGACAATCATGTAATATCCTATGTATTACCCTAGATCTATTTTATGTAAATTCAATATCTCGAAACTGAAGTTTACTGGCTAAACTAAACTAAAGTATACCGTTTACTACAGGCTGTGAGACATTCACCGACATGGACATAATGCAGAGACTGGAGTGATTATTCCATCATCCCTTGATAAAGACCATGATGGGCAGAAATACTGGGATGGTTCTTTAGAGATGAACATATATTATATAAACTTCCCCTTAGGGAGCAGGAACTTTAATTATATATAGAACAAGTATGGATATTACCTAGATAGTCGATTCCATCGGGCCCACAACGAAGGCCAAGGGCCGAAATATTGGGAATAATAACGAGATGTTTCATATTAATTATATTTTACAAAGTAGTTTACTTGTGCTAGAACAATGAACAGGCGGAATTAGTACCAAATCCACTTTACTACCCGTCCAAATAATGCATCCATAGCATAAATGTAGTTCCGATGAATATTTGTTGATTACTACTATGTGCAGCCATTATTTGGAAATTAATTTTTATAATCAGTATTGAATGTCATTAAAAGAAAAACATGTTCCAATCGTAATGCCATTAATTATTATTTATTAAATCTTGATGGGCTGGCGAGAGCGCCTGATAGCTAGAATCTACATGTGACCACGCATAACACAAAACTAGACCAAAGACAAGTGTCAGAGGTCAAAAGTAGTTATGGAATTTCAACCAATAGGAACACTAGAAACCTATATGTAGTACTAGGTAGAAATAGTTTCAATATATCACACTTTGAAACAACAAACTGGGGTAATAAATCTGATTGATAGGCTGCACTGTCTGTAGAGTGGCACTACAGTTATCATCCTTGGTCTGTCAGTACCAGCCGGTGCTCGCATGTTTACTGTAACATTCAGGGCTACGGATGTTGCGGGTTTCCTCCTGTCCTAAACTGACAAGTCGTGATACTACTGAAAGATTCTAGAAAGTGACTATAAACCCCATTACAAAAATAAATAAATAAAATAAAATAAATCTGTATATGCTGATGTAATGTCAATTAAATACTGTGGATATTGCATAACAGAAAAAGAAGAAAATAAAAAACTATTCTAATCCACAGCCTAGTGAATGTCATGGACGTTTGCGTACGTGGACAAGAATGGATTAGCATCAGTAATCCACCCACAGATTACTTGCAGAGAATGGCCGACAGAAGCTAAACCCTTCTGCTTGGTCTTTGCCAGTAGCCCAGTGAAATTCGAGATAAGAAATGAAATATCTTCCATTTCCTGTCGACCAGTGAAGTACGTTCTGACTTGGCTACAATGAGCAATTCTAATGGTCAAGCTGCAGGGCAATCGTATGGATTGCTAACTACTGCCCTGTGTTGCTTACAATCACCAGCAAGTGGAAGTCGGTTGCAGCCAACCAGCATGTCCACTGCACTGAAACCAAGCAGTAAATCAGATCGTGGAGGGCTACTTTGTCCACTTGGTGGAGGACGTAGAAGGATTTCTTCCCCTGGGTCTACTTGGTGGGTCGTCAACACTCCGCTGGCACTATCATTGGCACCATCAACGCCACTATCATTGGCACCATCAGGGCCACTATGGTGACCTCCACAGTGTCGTTCCTCCAGCTGGTATGACAGTGTTTCTTTGTGTGCTGTCGTTGATGGGAGTTGAACTGGGTTCCTAGTGCCTGGGGATGCAGTCCACTAAAGATCCGCTAAGCCTATCAGTTAGCATGTGTTGCTATTCCAACCCCTACAAAACATGTAGTAAAAACATTTTTATGTCCATGTCTTGTCAAGGTACAGAAGGTGTAGAAAGGGACTACCAGGAAACTTGCATTCAGACCAGATTTTCACTGCCAGTGTTAGGAGCCCAGAAAATGCCAGCTCATTAAGGCTACATTCCCATTTTCTACATCGATGTGCAACGGGTTTTTTAAAGAAATGTTCACACTTTCACATCCATCCCTAATGTAGTTGTCAAATTCTACAATGGTGTGTGACATTTTGATGTTTCAAGATGAAAAAGAAAGCACAATATCTTTTTGCAGTGCTCTGCTAGGATATAGCCTTCTGAGACTGCCAAGAACTTGCAATGAGAGATATTAGTTTACAGATTTGAGCCGTCAGCAAACAGTTTTCAACAGCTCGGCCAGTTGGAAAGCAATAAATGTCAGCTGTAGTTAGTATCTCATGTCCTTGAGTGATGTCGGCATGCAACTCATTCACTGGTATTGTGATGTGATCCACCTCTGGCTCACTCTCCCACTCCATTTACCCGTGTTCCTTGTCAATTGTAGATAGGCATTTTAACAAGAATAACTCGTATGTCTATTTCCAACATTGTATTATTGCATGCTTCTGTCTGGCCACCTACGCGTTAACCTCCTCTCCACTGGAGACACCAATGCCTGCCCTACAGGACTTGTCTGAATGCCCCCAGAAGGAAGATTAACCCTCTCCCTGCTGCAGGCAACTGGAAATACCCTTAAGAGCTGTGTCTGTTCCTAATTCAGCAAGGATAGGGTTAAACAGTCCAGCGGTCTATTTATGCTTAAATCTGGTCAATTCTCATAACAATATTCATACTCTTGTTGCTGGCTGTACAAGATGTTTCTAAGGCTAGTCAACACACCTTCTTTATGACATTTAGAAAATGCACCAATACTGTAATATCATCCTGGGACCTGTTGCACGATGCTCTTGTAGGCAACAACTATTGTAAGGTCAATGCTTTCTATTGTGGTAATAGCCCTGAGTTACTATTGTAGTGCTACAAGAGCTTCGTGCAACAGGGCCCTGGTGATCCCAGGAATAATATCCCTTATAACACTTTCTTTATGACATTTAGAAAACACACCGATACAATACCGGCGTAATATCATGGTGATGACACAAGAAACATTTCCCATTATGATGATATCTCCATCTATCATTTTCCAGATATCCTTGAATTATTCCCAACAGAATATGTCTGTCAGAAGGCAAATATTGACTTTGGAATGTCTATTACGAGGAATTGTGTGCATACCAGACCATTGGCTACTGTCACCTACCAGACCATTGGCTACTGTCATCTACCAGACCATTGGCTACTGTCATTTATCAGACCATTGGCCCCACAGTCGTCTCTAACAAGTGATGGCAAGAGATTTCTTAACCCTAAAAGCGACACTAATGAATCTGTAATTTAATTAACAAGAAAGATTATGGCCAGGAATGTCATACCTCCCCATACTGTTGTATACGACTTGTCACTTGTTCAACTGCTTCCATAGTAACACGAAGGTTAAAGAGCCTGCTATAAGAGTATTGATCACAGTATGTAAAGGGTTGAAAGAAGACGTTGGTTCTGTAAAGAAACATTAGGAATCAATACAAAATGACACCCATTTATTTCTTTTGTGATTCCCTGCCATGGCTAAATCTAGACGTTGTCAATTTTGCGATATATGGGCGTTGGAGTCAACACAGACATTTCATAGCAGGTGTGTTCCTTCTCGGCTTACTTGATGGATATTGCTAGCTGGATCGGTTGTACACCAGGCTGACAGTCATTGGAGGAGGAATTCAGGGATCTCGCACTGTCAAAGTTGTCCGTCATTGAATTTAACCAAGTCATTCTTTAACTTCTACAAGATAGTTCCTCCCATCTTTGCAGTAAATTGGTCTGACGTCTATTTAACATATTTCAAGGATACGTACTGTTTCATGTCATACAAACATCTCAGAATTCACAACTTGAGTAAAATATAATAGAAACACAAAGATTACTTTGTGGATTTCATATATTGATATATGGTTTAGACATTATTTATTCAAAAAAAATGAATGAGGATTGGGAAACAAGCTGTAAAGCTTATATTAATACTTTTAACCCTCTCCCCGCTGGATTATGCACATACACTACTGCTTTGGGCATCTCTGGTTGCCTGCAGAAGGAGAGGGTTAAAGCTTATTTTAAAGCTCTATTAATATTAAAGCTTGTATTAATACAGTATTGATATATAATAATGCCTTTATGCGATCATTATTATGAAAGATTTGATGTATGTAAGCTTGTAATGAGCAAACAATTTTGTAGCCTATGGCATGAAATATCAATTTTCACATATGCTATGTCCTTTGTTATTGTGCTTACAATAAGGACTTACTATGATAGGTATACGTGGATATATTGTGCAATAATTAGTGTACAATGCCCAGTACACATACAACTGAAATACAATTATTATGAAACTGTATTTTTGGGTCTAAATTATCACCTACTTTTTAACCCTCTCCCTGATGGATTACGCACCTACACTGCTATTTAGGGCATCTCCAGTTGCCTGCAGCTTGGAGAAGGTTATGCTTGGCATTACATTTGTTTATATAGGTTTCCGGCATTGACTTACCACAAGATGCCTTTAGATAGTCATGTTTGACAATAATTGTGTTTCAGTCGTATACGTGCATCCTAGGTATTAGTTTATAGCTGCCTTTGTCAACATTCCCAGGGTCTGTGCTAATCAATACGTGCTTGAATAACGCTAATTAGGCTTACATGGTTCATTAGATGATGGCAAGGTTTGTTAATGATCATTTACACTGATGTATATTTTCTATGAATGCTCAGTTTCTATGATAATTCACGTTACATGTCAAATTATTATCATATTCAACAGCCAGTATGCCATTCAGGATTCTTCATTGATCGTTTTCGTTGAATTACAGTAACACAAGTCGTGATATTAGTGAAAGAATCTTGAAAGTGGCTCTAAACCCAGAATTTAAATAAAATATTAAATAAAATATGTTTCTAATAGATTTTCTTTTATATACAAATTTACTATTTTCTAGAATATTTATGACTAATATCAACATGATGCTTGAAGTATAAAACATCACCGCAACAATATTACAAGTAACACAAGATCACAGATATTCAGCAAATTAGATTGGATTCAATAATATTCCTGGCATAGGGAAACAATGCTATCTCAAAACAGCATAGCTTATGACAAACATCCCAATCCACTTGTTATTGATTGTATCCTTGTCAATCTCATTTTTGTTAGTAGTGCCTTTATTGCTAAAAATGTCAATTATCATGTTTGTTTCAGTAATCATTATCATGTTTGTTTCAGTAATCATTTATTAGGTCCAGAATTAATTTGATTACAGTGTCCCCTCGATGTAACGCTGAAGTTGGGGTCCATGACATACATTATAGTACCTGCCTTATACAATATTAAAGGAAAATAACGAAAATAAAAATGGGATCCACGTATGACCCCCGCCTTATATCCGAATCCGCAGTATATCGAACCGTGTTATATCGGGGGGACACTGTATTTAAAAACAGCACATATAGTACTAGGTCCTAAACTATCACTTGACAGCCTATGTATCACTTTGCATGCCAGGTACATTCAATACATCAGTATATGATTAGAGAAGCTGCTACCTTTACACACATTTTAGTATCAATACTATTTCCTCGTTCCATTCACAGACTACTGCATGCATTCAAATTTCCTGTTCTCAATCTCCTGTTATTTGTTCTACGAGTCTATTTACAGATTACACATGCAGGTATCGTATTCCATTGCAATATTACCAGGTGATGCATGGAGACACGACAGCCTGTTTATACAGGCCATGAGACATTTGTATTGCTGTAGATTTACCCTTCTCCATTCCGAGTCGAAATCAAGGTTGGGGCATCTCCTGTTGCCCCCAGTAGGTGGAGAACTGTTAATGTCACTTGTCTGATATTGTGTCATATTGCTGAAGCATTGACGCAATTATAAATTGTGATAACTTGGCGTAGTATAGGATAGAGTATACGAGACCAGTGCGAGACCAACTTTGGGTGTAGCAGGATTGATGTGGCTTTTTAAGAGAAATTAATTGCTTTCAGGGGAAAGCTATTATAGATTATGTTTAGTTGTACAAGTTGGGGTTTTTTTTAATGTTTTTTTTGTTTTGTTATCAGAGCAAGACTTTTATAACTGATTTAAAAATTTCTTTGATGAAGAAAATTACCTTTATTATTCTTCAATACAATAACCTTAGAGTGGATGAAAATTGTGAGTGAAAGCAGCACATTTTGATGATTAGTGATAAGGTATGTTTTCACCATTATCAAGTCTTATGGCATCTCTATACCCTTGGGCCATTCTAATAGCAGTCAGAAATATCTATCGTAATCATTTCAGGTCTTTTTTAGGTAATACAGTGTCCCCCCCAATATAACACGGTTCGAGACACGGCAGATTCTGATATAAGGCGGGGTTAGATGTGAATTCCATTTTTATTTTTGTTATTTACCTGTATTATCGTATAAGTCATGGACCCCAAATTCAGCATTATATCAAGGGGACACTGTATTATTATACTTCCTGGAAATGTAGACAACTGCCTCTAACAATTACATTATTTCTACATTCATTTTTTATTGTTCATGTCCATGTTTTTTCATATATAATATTTTGGAATCTTTAAGTTTATTATTATTTGAAACAGTAATTACTGTAGCGTCACTTCTACGTACATGTAGACTGCTCATTGTTTTCTCACTTCATGTTAACCCATTTTGGAGATCTGGCTTTGAGATAGTGAGAATATAAATAATTGAGTAAAAAATAACTATGTTTTTGTAATGAATTACCATATTTTTCAAACATAGACATTATTTATTGTTGACAGAAGCCCAGAATTTTCATATTTTTACTTTATTATCACTTCCTAAAAACGTGTGATTATATGAAGGGTACGTTATTTGAATGTTGGTAAACTATCAGTATAGAAAATTGTAACAATTATGACAAGGTCAATTCAAAATTCAATTGAGAAATATGATCATGGTATATTTGTTCTATTTTCTCTTGACTAGGTCATGCTGTATTTTGTCTTGTTTTTGTTTCGAATATTGAGATGAAAAAACCCCATTTACATTCGGAGACCAGCCTGTATAAAAAAGGAGAGAGACTGAATATTGAATAAAAACTTCTTTTTAGAAGTTTATTATAGAAATTAGGCTTTACATTTATAACAATGAATTCAACATGAACATTAATTTTCACAGGAAACAGTAATGATGAAGTACCGTACATAGAAATATCAATATGTAATGTATATATAGAAGCTTAACTCACTGTTTTAGCACCCACAATATGAATGACAGTGCAAGCTAATGCAGAATTTACGTCCATGCATATATAGCTGAAAAACGGTGATTGTCTCCCTTTGCATTGTTATATATCCAGGTTTGGGGAGATGTTTGTTATCACAGAGTGTGTATTCCGTACATTTCACAGGTGCACATCTATGCTATGTAATTCAATCTGCAATGTAAAGTTTTCACCGTTTCAAAATGCTGATATTTCCACGAAGGACCTAAGCTGTTCTCATAGTGTCGTAGTGATGGCTCGCGTCCCATCGCTGCAGATTTCATACTCAACGTGAATCCGAGAGTCATCGTTCCCTGAAATATTCCTCATCTCGTAGACCTTTGGCCTCCTCTTGAAAGTCCAGTCCTTGAAAAGGTTCACAAACTCCGACCTGAATGTCCGTGAACACACGAGGAGAAGGTACCCCAACACCGCCTGGTTCATGGCCGATAATATACCAGTCACGATCTTGGTAAGTTCTAACTGAGCAATAAGTTTGGGATTAAGCCATGAGCTTGGCGCGTGAATGTCGATGATGTTTATGATTGTGGCGGGAACAGCCAACGTAAAGAAAGACATGGAAAGGATGAGAGTGACCACTATAAAGTCATCGCCATTGGCCGCCTGAGTATTTGGCCGCATTCTATGACGTTTGAGGCACAGAGAAATCATTAGGCATACGTTGAAATAGAATAAAATCACCAGAGGCAGGTAGGAGCAAAACGTCGCTGACATCCACGGCCAGATCTTTATATGTAGATCCTTCATGTGGTACGGGATAAAACAGCCGTGCTGCTGAAGTTCATACGTCCACATGGCGTGAACACTAATCACTATCAGTCCGATCATTATGAACACGGAAATGAACTTAGCCGTGAAGACCGTACACGCGGACAATGCTTTATTCGGGTAGCATAGTAACACGTAGCGGTCGATGGTGGCGGCCACCACGAACCATATCCCGCAGTATATCATGACGTTGGAGAGGAACGTCCACAGACCGCACCCCCAGTCGCTGAGGGTGGCGATGTACGGTTTCTCCAACACGTAACACAGCCAGGACGTCCCGGCCACCAAGTTTGTGGCCAGCAGGTTGGCCACTGCGTACGCCGACATGTAGAAGCAGGCGGAGATCTGCCGAAGGTTCTTCCTGCGCAGCACCAGGAGGGCAATCAAGTTGCTCAGGTTGCCCACCAGTATGAGCACGGGCGTGAGGTAGCGGTGGAGCTGCTCAGACATCCTGAAGTCCGGCTCCAACTGAAGCAGGTCCACGAGAGTGGTGGCCGTGTCCGGATCCGCCGAGGAATCAATACCACTCCAGCCGCCCGTCGCCGTCGCATCTGCCACGCCGTTGCTCGTCAAGTTCACACCCCCATCTGCCAGCAGCATCGCGACCTTCTCATTGGCTGATGGACTGGGTGTGCTCATCCTTGCCAGACCGCCTCGTGGTATCCCGGCACGTCTCAGATCCGTACGCTCGCTGTAGCCTGCAACATGGAACGAACGTAAACGTTTTAAGTAAAAGTCATATTTATAATTTCCCCCATCACTATTCATGTAACTTCGTTAGATGAAGCATTTCTGAGCATTGATTAATTGTGATTCTGTGTTTCTTCAAGATGAGCATGATAAAAATCAATCCATATCCATTTATTGAGGGTATTATTGCAGCAGTAATGTGGTATGGTATGGATACCGCCTACTATTTTCTTAACTCTGTTACACTTGTCACAGCTTCTGCCACCACAACCGTGACCTGGGTTAATGCTTTGCAATTGTTTCTTGTTCACATGAATAGATATGGTATTATTTACATAAATATGTCATATTTTCCTGCCTGTAACTATAGATTAATTGTCCATTAATATTGTGACCATATGGAGTCGGGCACAACACTTACATTAAGCGTATTGAACCCTCCGTTGGATGTTGTAGTACGTTAACACGTCGGCTGTAAACCTCGACTGCCACTATAGTAGATCAATATCTTTGAGATTTTGAGTGCAGTATCCCTGCCATACAAACTTTACATAAAGCATAATGTTCTTCATACAAGATAGACTTTTTAGGACTTGTATTTCCATTAAAACATCTATATGTCAAGCTATTACACTGGGTGGCTTTGCGTAATGCTTGGCAGTAAAATGATCAACATCCGAGTCCAGCAAGGTTGCTATGTTTAATGGATGTATTTGCATTGTTTGCAAATTGTAATAAACATTGTAAAACTGGATGTTTCCATGTCCTTTACTGCGTTACAAATGTCATGGCTCACATTATTTCTAGCAACTATGATAACTGCATCACATTAGTATACTTTTTTTCTATTTATTTTACTGTTTGGGAATAATGCAAATCTCATTAAAAAACCATTTATTGTGAAAAAGATCATGTTGCTTCCAATTTGTTTCCTTGTTTAGTGCATTTTTCTTACTAAGTTTATGAAGGACGACAATAAAAGAACAATTAATTGACTAGTTATACGTTATTCATTTACACAGTTTGCATAGGAATTTCAAAGAAAGCAATTATTGAAATTTCTGAAAGTGGTACCTTCTTGACAGATATAAAAACAATTTTCAGTGTTGCAAGATCATTGGCAAAAATAATTATTGTCATCTTATTAAATGTATGTGGATCCAATCATATTGCACAGTGTATAATCTGTAAATGATGAAATGTTAATGAGCATTAAACAAATTTAACGAGTATCTTAGACGTTAACATTTAGTTTGCTAATATATTCTAAAGAGTATTCCATATACATGTACATGTGTAGGCCTTTCAATATTCCCATCACTGATGTTGTTCATGCTTGTAATTTCTTTCAATAGTTCAATTAACATTTAATTTGCTAATATTTTTTTAAGAGTATTCCGTAGATGTAGGCATATGGACTAGCTTGTTAGCATTTTATGACACTAATTGCTCGATAATCCACCGGATGCTAAAGTTTAGTGACGCTAACATTTTATGATTTAGAGTAGTTCTTTTAGAATTGAAGGTGAAAGTCGAATTTTCTAAAATTCAGGATTACATTTTATTATTTTGCTATGAAGTTTCACCTAGCCCTATACAAATTTGGATCTATCTCAATGTCATTATCAATAGTCCAGTTGATTATGTTGATTATACTTTTTGTATAAATTTTGTTAATTTGATATATATTCTGCTATAAAACAAAATATTCACAAACCCTATTCGACATATTATACACCTAGGGCATATAAAAAATTGATGCTGGGGGGTGATTATTTAAGTACAGAAACAATTTCTTAAAAATACGCAAAATACGCAAATATGCTGTACTGAAAAGTTGAGAAGAAAGCAATGCACTAATTTTTGCCACAAAATCATAAGAAAGGTAGGTGGGGTG
>JAUTBQ010149080.1:0-14351 GCA_032361185.1 Lepetodrilus ovalis | reverse complement strand
AACCCTCCCCTGAGCCATACCAATATAAAAAGTATCTTATGGTCAGCAGGGAGGGATAGAGGAATCTCGAACTAGGACCAAAGTTGTGGAGGTTTCTACCATCTTGTCTGTAGGTACTGCCTCTCTGTCTATGGCCAGGGAACAACTTCTGTACCAGTGAGAATGTTTGCTTAGAATGTAGATGTCAGTGAATGTCAGTGAAGAAATTGACTCAGATTTTAGATGGTGTCCTGGCTGTTGACCTAGAGCCATCTTCCCAAAGCTATCATATAGTTCTATTTTTTATTTTTTTTTGTATTGGGGTTTAGAGTTGCTTTCTAGAATCTTTCACTAACATCACGACTTGTCAGTTTAGGGCAGAAGGAAACCCACAATGTCCGTAGCACTGAATGTTGCAGTAAACCTGCGAGCACCAGCTGGTACTGACAGACCAAGGATGGTATATGTATTGCCATTATTCAGACAGTCCATCCTATCAGTATATCATATACATAACAACATTATTAAGCATTTGTGGAGAAAGTTTTGATTCTTTCGGGATCATCAAATTTTCATCCACGAACACGTAACAATGTCATTAGATGTATGATGGCTTCTGGAACATGGCGCCAGGGGCCCAATCCACAAAGCTATCTTATCTTTACAATCACTTGTAAATCTATCATATGTTTGAGTTGTGGTCACCATCTTCTTCTTATGATTGGTTTACAATCGATTGTAGCTCTGTGGATCATGCACCCGAGCATCATTTCACAAAAGCGCCATACTGATTGCCAGATTATGAATTGAGGTTTGCGTCATTTCCTGCTTTATTACAAGCATGTCATACATCCTGATTTATGTCCGGACTCCAGTATGACCCTTTTCAGAAGGAGTCCATTTCACAGAACAGTCATAGTGCTTGGACAGTCGTAACTCCTATACATATACAAGGACTGACTCGTGGCTTCAGGATTCTTGTGTGGAATGGGATCCTAGATATCCTTTCATGAAGCTCTTATCCAATAAGAGACCATAGTGTTCTCTTTGCCGATAGCTAATGCACTGCTAAGAGAGCGTTATGGTCTCTTAGTGGGTAAGAGAGCTCTGTGAAAGGATAGCCAGGACAGCAGTAACTCATCGACTTCTAAATATCCTAAAAGAATCAAAGGAGTCATCTGAACATTGAATCCAAGATATTTGCACAGATGCCAATGCAAACTGTGGAATGGTAATATATGTTTTGATTGTGCGACATAAGACAATAACTCTGTTTTGAATGAAAGTGATGTCTTGTTGTGTGATGTTGTGTCATCATCAGTGTCTGTATTTTATGTGAGAAGCCTTGTAGAGGTCATGCTCTATCTCCGTACATTGGAAGCTGAAGACTACCTAGCATGACTACCTCTGAGTGGTGGATGACAACATGACCTTCTTGCCTTCTGAGAACCATAGCTACTTATACATCTAACTACTGTATGTCCAGGTGGGAATTACTGGTGAGGATTGTAGGCTCATGGCTTCATGGTCCACAATATATTATAACCACATCACATCATGTGTGTATAACCACCTCCGAATGTTCATCAAATATATTTTTTAGAATAGTTCATCATACATGTATGATATCTTGTATTTCAAACAGAGGTTTGGGACTTGTATTGCATAAATATATTATGGTAAGTTTGAGTCATTGGAGAATAACATTCCTAATTTGTTTATTGAGTTTGCACCTCAATTTTGTTTAAATGTTTGTCAACATTGTCAATGATTTTACTGTTGTGTTCAATAGCAATCACATTTATGCACAATTTGCAATATATTCCACGACATTTAATATAGGTGTTTGTATTTTTAATAGTAACACTGTGCAGGTTCTTATGAAAGGTATGTAATGTAATAACGCTTATTTTCCCTTCTTATGGGTTGTATGTAAGGCCATAGCCCTAAATATTTGGGTTTGATACCCATTTGATGATCGATGTATAAAGCTAGAGTCCTAAATACTTAGGTTTGATACCCATTTGATGATCTGTGTATAAAGCTAGAGTCCTAAATACTTGGATTTGATACCCATGTAAGGATCTGTGTGTAAAGCTAGAGTCATAAATACTTGGATTTGATACCCATGTAAGGATCTGTGTGTAAAGCTAGAGTCCTAAATACTTAGATTTTATACCCATGTGAGGATCTGCAATCTTCTGGATGGTGGACCAATTTCAAGCAAGAACAGTTTGGTTGTAATATTTGTGTACTTAGTGTGTTGTTATCATCCTCCGTGTATCTGTACCAGTAAGTTACCAGTAAGTTACCACTACAAACAGGTGGCCATGACATCACTGAAATACTGCAGAAGATATGGTGTAAACTCCAACCCGTTGTTTGTTAATTGTTTACTGTTACATGTATTAAGTATTATGTGCGAGTTGTTTTGCATGTGGATATATACTCAACAAAATAAATTAAGTGTCAGTAGTTATTTTGTTGCAAAGAATTCTACCAAATTTCGGAAAATTACTTTAGGAATCTGGTGCCAGTCCTCTTCCAATGTGTCTGCAAGTTCTTGAAGAGTACCTAGAGTATGTAGACTATGGACATTCTTCGTTGTTAAAATCATGTAAAGTTAATTAAAATGTCCAAAAAAGGATAATGACCCTTAATTTATTTTGTTAACTACATATTAGTTGCTAATGTCAAGACTATTGAGTATTTTAATTCAGGCCCTTTTACCTGCCTGAGAAAATCAATGAATATATTAGTACTGTAGTTCACCTGTATTTTACGCTATTGTGGTAGCTGGTGGAACGTTCTTGTTTATTAACATTCAGGTATATTGATAAGGACAAGAACACCTATTGCTGTTATGTGTAGGCCTATGTATGTAGTTTAATATACAAGAGTGTCTTCGCTATTTTTGTAATAGCTGGTGAACAGTTGTTTGTATTGCATGTATTTATGTTCCAATTCAGGTATGCTCATGGACAAAACAATCTATCGTTACTGGTTTTAATGTCTTTCATTTAAATATTTCTTACAAAGTAAAATTGAAATATTATATTATACACATGTTTCTTATTTTTATTAATCAAGAAGGAAGCATTGATTATGAGGTGATTTGCAACCTTTTCAGATCGACTAGTTACTAGACTAGCTGCTAATATTCTATATACTTTCCTACATTACTTTTACACAAGAACTAGATCCATTTCGTACCTTATGCAAGTTTCAAATGTTTAATTCCTATAATCTCCGACGGTTTCATCACAGGAGTCGTACAGTTGTAAATTAAGGTATAGTAGCTCTACGTCATTCTGTAAAAGCACGAAGCACGTCAGAATTATGGCGGAACTACAGTACAGTACATAGCTTATAGATATTGAAATTATAGCAAATATATATGTTTGCAACATTGGACTACAGTGCGACCGTTTCGTGAAACAGGCCTTGGCTGTTCGGGTTGTAACGGTAGTGAGGACGTAAATCGAGTTTCCGTCAACGATCTTTTCCTAAATCATGGCACACACCCAATTTACTGGACTATGATACAATCCTTTCCTGAAACACAGACGAAAAACTATTTTTCTAAGATGAAATGAGAAGCAGTTTCATGTACATACATACGCAACTCTACATTAAATCGTGGAACTATATAGAGACAAATATTAGCATGACTGTATTCTCCTCAATGATTGATCTCTGATTGAGTATGATGTGCCCCTGCTATTTTCAATGATTACGCTAGCCTTGATCGTATATTTTCTGTCCCTGGGTATCCTGTCGCAACGCTCTCTTATCCACTAAGTGACCATCGTGCTCTTTTTGCAGTGCATTATCATCGACAAAGAAAGCGCTATGATCTCTTAATTGATAAGAGAGCTTCGTGAAAGGATACCCTGACCAACAGCGTTTTCTATTTAGTGCAAAGCGGTCGTCTGAAGCTCAATAATTAATTATCAACAAATTTCTGTGGATTTCTGTCATTCTTTGAATCGTCGTTTGACCACCATCCAAGCTGGCTCCACGACTTCAAATCGTGGAGAGGTTCGGTATTATTAATGAGCGGCAATTACTGTTTCAATCAAACTTCTTTCCCACTGGATACAAACAATTATTTTAGGTTGGTAAACATTTCTCGAGTTGTGTAGATTCCCCCGAGCTGTGAGCTGTCACGTAGGTGCGGCCATTGTTAACGTTGAGCGCCTCTGATGTCACGTACGGCGCTCGGTCTGGTACGCTGGCACAGAGACTCGGGGTCGCCGGGGGTCGAACCCAGATGCAAGGTGTGGATGGCACCGTGGACCGCGCTGTTTACTCACAGGCTCCCTCATAACTCCACCTCCAGTTCGGCGTCGAACCCACTCGCTGAACCATTCACACCTTACACTCATCCCGGCCGCCCACTAATAACGCCAATTGCGTTTCGAAGTTAAGGGCCCGTGTTCATTGATTGTCTCCCTTCGAGAAGACCTTTCAGACGGCAATTTATCCACCAAACCACGACTGGGCAATTTCTTCTTGACATTTTAGCATCGCAGCCTTGTATCAGAACGGAATTCGTTAGCGCTCGTCATCTCGAACACGGCTCTGGTACCGGGGACATTATTCAGGTTGCCACTTGGAAAGGGATCACTTTCTTGGCCCACAGAAGTTCCACCCCTCTCCAATCTGTCGCCGATTGATGCCTGTTTGCTCCCCAAACGGTCGGGGGTCTGAGCTGTGATCAATGTTATCCGATACCGGACAGCGAACCATCTGAGTGGCATCTCCAGCACGAGCTTTGTTAGAGCACGTAAAAAGTGAAAGCTATACACCCAAATCCCTTAAGCCTTTTGATTTGAAAATACAACGACTGTCGAGCTCTTACAAGGTTTCCTTCCAGCAGGTTCGCACTCATTTAGGAAACAAATGGCAGATAATTCAATCGATGGAAATAATTTGAAGGCACTGGGGCTCAAATAGACTGCTAATAAGACTCATACGTGAGATTCTTCAAAACAACTTTCTCAATCGTGGATCAGCGCAGCCGCTGTATCGCTTTCGCAAATACCTCGCCAATAGTATTGAAGACAGTTGCGACTGTTCAGAAAAGGAGGGCTTTCCATTTGGATATTGCTGAGGATTTACAACCAACGTCAATTTTTTTCTCGAGATGTCCAATTATCAAAAACAACACATTCTAAATATTGGACGGCGTCGATTTCATTTCATAATGCGATGACGCTAAACACTTTCTCAATAGCTAAATTCGCATTTTCTTTTTACTATAGTAGTCGCGTTAAGACTGAATATTAGGGAATGAAATAAGATGCTCATGAGAGTGATACTATACTGAACGTTTTTTCTCTCTCTTTGAATTAGGGGATCCCTGTGTGAAGATGAAGCTAAAAATAAGTCTTGTCTTGTGTATACATACACGTACTGATTAATTGCTAAAATAGTTTCTTGATAATAAAAAAACCATGGAATTATTGTAACTATCGAACTTGAATCTTCAACAATCCCTGAAACGTGTCCTGTTGAAGGTGAACTTATGAACATGAACCTGTAATACATTGTTGTATCATGCCCCGGAGTACTCGTCACTTGAATGGTCTTGCCAAAAACTATATTGATATTTAGATGTTACAAGAGCCATAGCCTTAAAAACTCAACATCTCTTACTTAAATAAATACTTGATTATATTTACAATTCTTGGAGATTAAACAAAAATACATTCAAAGTATAGCAATGTACTTATACCCTGAGTTCTATTCTGCCTTTTGTAAACATAAAGGATGCAAAAAGTAAACGGAAATTGCTCTAATACTCGACTAAGTCTTACATCTATACATTACGAATACCTTATGCAATATTACAATATCTCCCAGCGAGGACTTTCACTCATACATTTTCACCAAATGTATTTTACAGCTTCTTCGATATACTCATAAAGATATGATTTTCCTTCTGCACATTATTAGAATATAGTAGGAATATAGAAGAGAACATATCAAGAGCAACATGCAAATTCGAAGGTATTCAGGGTATCGTTTCTCGAAGCTCTCGTATCCATTATGAGACCACAGCGCTCTCGTAATTGCACGAGCGCCAAGTATAAGAGATCGCTACGAGAGTGCTTTATGGTCTCATAGCAGATATAAGAACTTCGAGAAACTATACCATGGTCTGTAACATATTGTGAATGTCCTATGCTTCAGTACGTGTACATGTTTCTAAGATAGCCTAGGCCATCATTACTAGGACCTTCCAGTTTAACTCTACTGTAGGCCCTGTTTTTATATAATAGTATATGGCCATAACATATAGCACAAACAAAGAATGACACCAGATAATTTATTAATTTAATATTACATGAACAAATTGTATTTACAAATAGGTGCTGTTATTCGTTCCGTTATTTATCTATTTCCATGTTTTTTCTTCCGTTTCTTATTACGTAGCTCACCTGTTAAATATCCACATCAGAAAGAACGTCGCGAACTATCATCCCAATTTCGTCTGAAATATATAAAACAGAGCAATATTATATTATTATTTCTAAACAACCAGGGATATTTTCTGGCAAACCGATTGTCGCCGAAATAACAAATTAATTGTAGGATATAATTTTCTATTGGATATAAAGAAACGAGGATAATGCACATACACCTAAATAATAAATGTGCGAGAATCGTTCACTCCTTTGCGACGATAACAAAGAAGGAAGTGTACTTCCATATAAATTGAAGTTAGTAGAATGAGAGCAGACAGACATATATATAGAACAGTTAAATAATATTACAGTCTCGGTTAATATGTATGCATAAAAATACACACAAATAGCACATATTTATATTTAAAAAAAACTTCATTATCTATAAGAAATCGCTGGGAAATTTAAGAGACTAAGAACAGTAATCCTTTTAAGATAACTGCTGTAAAACATAACCGTATAAAACAGAGTTAGAAACACAAATATATAAACATAAACAAGAAGTTTACACAATATGTTAATTACTCTATAACACATCGCGGCAGTTGATTAAAATATTATGACAGATAGAGAACACAAGACTGGAGAATAAAAGTTGTAAACAATTCAATTCGAAACGTTTGGCAGTTTGTAGACGTTAAAAATAAATTATCGGTACTAAAATATCGCAACATAAGGGATTTCAAACAGTACGTGGATTTCATCTACAATATCATTACAATGAAAACAGATTTAATGACCACACCGTATCACTTCCTCGAAACAGACAATTCCTCGTGTCGTATAAATAACACCTTGCACATTCTTGTACGTATTAAATTCATAGAAAATAGTTGTTATTGCGAATAGGAACAAAGCATATTTCTGTACATTTGCACATATATAATGTGACAAATATATTACTAATACGTTTAGCGCCAAACGTGTAATATTTTATTCAAGTCTACAAATTCACATACAAAACTGTCACCGTTAACTATACAATTATATAGACAAACTATAGTGCGATACTATTAAGAATTGGGGAATCTACAACATTTTGAAATTTTGTGTGAATAATATTGGTCCCGCACGTGCTTATATTTCCTCAAGGTTGTACGCAAATACAGACGTTAAAGATAATACATGTAATTAACATTAAAAATTTCATCTTTGAGAAATAATCGTTAGTCGTAAATCGTGAGGTAAAACCTAAGTTCTCTTTTATCACTTATAGTAATTTCCTAGGTGATTCATATCTTTAGTATACATGTAAATTGAAAATACTCAATTTTGTGCGCATGCACATGTTTTTTCAAATGCAACTATTAAAAACTATAGTTGAAGTCCAACTGACATGCGTGGATTTATGCAAAAGTAGTATGCAATAATATTTGAAGTCTTGTATTTTCTAAACAATGTTGAAGTTGAAATATTGTGTTATAGAGACTCCAACATCAAACACGCCTGACTTCTTCATTATTCTAACTTTCCATTAAGGCCAGGAATCTTGGAAACGGTTGCAAAATCATAACAGTGCCTCTCTCACCCGCCTCTAATAACGTTAACGTCGAGGACTTTCCATACCGAGAGGACTGAAACAAGCGCTAAACGTCGCCAAGTCGCTTATGAGCACACGTTATCCCGAAAACCAAATTTGACAGCTCCAAAGACTTTCAATTTGGCACGGCTGCTCCAGGGAGCTATTACCTTCTCTCGTTTACTGGGCAAATTTGTCCGGATAGGTAATCTGGAGTCTCCAGCCGCTGGTGTCTGCGTGGCACGACCCACTGTTTAACTGGACGACCGCGGGATTACTTCTTGTCTACGAAACGTGTCCGTGCTCGGACCCCTGCATTCCCAGGCCACGGGGTTATCATTTTCATGAAATGGAAAACATAATCCGTCTCATTGATTTCATTAGTGAGTATCATATGAACGGCACTTTCTCTTATTAAATTGTCCATCTATCAATTGCATAAGGCAATGAGCCTCCTAACGGGGTCTAAAGTTGGTCTCCCCAGGGGTTAACCCCAGACCTTTAGCAACACCGGACTGGTCAGTTCTGGTCTTGCTGTGGGTGGGACTGTTAAAGGGGCTCTTCAAGAGTACGTAGTCGGAGGTTCTAGGAAGGAAGGGTCGTATTATTCCGTAACCGCAAGTTTTGAAATTGGTCAAGACAATAGGTGAACAAGCATGATTACATTACCCACATAACTTCGAATAATTATTGAAATGTTATTTCCTAAATACCTCTACATGTATAATATAGGGCTATATTATGGATATAGGATATACAATTTTATTATTATTATATTATTCAAAGTCCTATATATTATCCTATTTCTTACGGAGTACAAGTTTCCATGATATGTCGTCATGCTAATAATCACCGAAATATAGAAGGGAAAATACGCTTCAATTTAATTCTAACCTTCATGAGGACACACAAACTATTTCAAGTAACTATTTTCTATAGACAAATTAACCAGGAACTAAAATGAAAATAGAATATATATGTAAAGATATTCCATAATAAATCCCCGCGTACATTTAACAACTTTAAAACTTGAATACTTGCAAAATTGAACTCGTTTACCAATGTTGCTTGCAGATACGCAGAAGTAATATTTTACATTTTTTTTATCCTGAATGATAATTGTTAAATTCAAATTTACGAAATCACATTATTTTTATTTTTAGTACCGTACATGACATTATCTTTGCGGTAGCCTAAAGCAATAAAACAATATTTGTATGAATTGTATTTAAACGAATAATTTTCAGCGCGACTTTGCGAAATACGCATAATATAAATCAATATTGATATGTGTTGAAAGATTCATTAAATATTATAAATCATATGGCAGGGAAGGAATGTCGCGTGATTGTCGATTACAGCAAAATGTATGTAAGTTTATGTAAGTGTTGATTATGCATAATTTCGATGTTATTACTAGTATCCTTTGAACATAGATTTTCAAATAAGATAAAAAGTTGATTAATAGTTTAATAATAATAATAATAATACTACTACTACTAATAATAATATGTGCATTTGTAGAGCGCACCATCCACCGTTACACAGTGCTCTGTGCGCTGTTCAAAGTTTACTGCGGCGTTATAGGAAACTGTCTTGGAAAAGCATAGTTTTGATGTTGGTTTTAAAGGATTGTAGAGTTGGGCAGGTTTTGATATTGAGTGGAAGATTGTTCCATTAATAGTTTCTTCTTATTAAGCAAACCTTCCTACATTCCAGTATACACAAATACAATGCGTTAAACAATTTAGTAATTCCTAGCCACAAGCATAGGTTGACAAACACCCCTTGTCATTTAATCATTAAAACTTGTCGAAAGTAAACATTTGCTGATACATAGCCGTCACGTCGGTGTCGTAGCAGGTGTAGGGAGAGATGTTGTGGGAGACGTAAGCAATGCACCAGTGTCAATAAATACCTGACACTACTGAAATACAATCAAATAACTCTTGCTCACCATATTGCATTTCAGCGATGAAAAATCCATGTCACGAATAGAAAATCAAAGTATGTACCCATAATACAATGTAATACCAGTATCAAACTAATAGTTAAATAAAAGTTTAATTTTAATGACACTTTTAGAGAGAAAAAAATGGCTACTACGGACATGCATGTATTGGTTGCCAAATACCATTCAAGAATGTCTACAATACTATTATAGTATAGTATACTAATGCACATGGATTGCTGAATACTAATAAATACAATTAAATTAGCAGTCAATTACCATATTAACGCCATTAATTAAGTAGTTTTAGAAACATGAGGCGTGTTTCCTAATTAAGATATTAAAAAAAAAAACAGTGATAATACTTGGTGTAGTTCTTGAGCGAATTTACTATAAAACGCAATTACGTAGAAGTTATCATCAATTAGAATAATGTCAAATGCAATAATCAGCCATCTGAAATGTGTTTGCTCTTCTAAATATTCTGTGCAATTGTTGTCAGTTAGGATTCATAACGTGTTCACGATGTGCATTTACTTTGCGACGAACTCTATTTTACACTTGACATATAATAGTTATACCGCCTTACCACTTATAATTATTAGCCCTCCTAATTATCGTATTATGTGAAGATAATCAATGTATTTTAATGAATTTTTTTTTACTAATGGCAGCTTCATAGTATGTTTGCTTATTCCGCCCAAGAGAAAAAACATACTAGTAACTCGGACAATTTAGAAAATGTAAATACCGTAATTTCTATCAAAGATATTATTTTCTAATAATTATAGCGAACATTCAATAATGTTCTACTGGTTTCGTGCACTAATTTTGTAATAACCATTTAGATGTTTTACTGAAAACAAAGCGTCATTATTGAAATGAGATTGCAAAGCATCAAATACTGCGTGCATAGTTTTCTATACCAAATTGTAAGATTATGTTATTAAAACATTTGCAACTTTTCATCTTTTAATAACGTTATATTATTTAACGAATGTTGATTGAGAATAAAACAATGAAACATATATTTCAACGCAGAGTCGATGGATTTTTTTTTCATAAAGCATAACTTCCCGAGATGAAAATGCTTTTGATTTTTACGTAGTGGTATTCAATCCCGGTATACCTTATGTAATATACTTTCCGACAATGTGCATAGGGATTCCTATGAATTCTATCCAGTATAGAAACATGGAAGGAATGGTAATCGTGCGCATAAAAAAACTCCATATCAAAGCTTATATCCCGATGACGTCACGGCCAGTCTATTTCATCTGGGATTATGAAAGGCAGACTTAACTTCCCCACCTCGACGTAATATTTGGCCGGCTATGATCGAGGATTACCCGGATTTAAAGATGGCAGCCTTCACGTGCCAGCAACGTCTACGACCGCCACTACGGCTCCCAGTGTGATAACAGCACCGCGAAGTGAATCAAGAAGTGAAAAGCAGAGTGTCGTAGTGGATCCATCATATGTTTTCAATGTCTCTTTTATACTTTGGGTCCTGGGAAAATGGATTTAGGGGATTTAGGACGGGATTTGGTCCAAACGTGAATGTTCCGCGGTGCTCACTTCAAACACATATATTTGTTCTGTTCCTTCCTCCGCGTCGTGCCTGGCGCTCCAATCTAAGTCTATATTGGACCTAAATATTACTTTGATAGGATTTCTCATCAAAAACTACATTGTCACAACGGCCTGTTAGCGGACGCTGTTGACCTTAGTGATGGAAAACGGCTTAACAGTGTATTTGTGAAGGAGACAGATATATGGATATTTTGGTAAGGGTCCTCCTGTTTGGACAATAATGTCAAGAACATAAACTTGCAGGAATGCACAAGACATTTTTAGAAGAATCGAGTCGCGATCTAGAGCTCTTACTAAGGGATTGCATTGCCCCACGGAACAACCTGGCAAAAAAAACATGACCAAAATTCAGTCCTCATAAAAGAAAAATCATATCTAACATTCCTCCTATCGTATACAGTTGTTGCATCCTATTCCATAATACGCACAGACAATATTAGTGTTATATCAACGGTTATCGGTGTGTGCGTATTATGGAATAGGAGGCAACTGATGTACGATACGAGGAATCGTATATCGGTATATGTTTTTTTCTTTTATGAGGACTGATGTATATATAGATACTGATTTGTGTGAACCCAGTTTTGTGTTGATATGTCCTGAAAAAAATACAACTGTTTGCAGTTGTGGAAAGTAAATGCTGAATGCATTCCGAATATTTCGATGGCATCGTGCATTTTACCTTTAGGCAACTATATGCATCCGGCAACCGACTACGGAGGAATATGCGTTTGATTTGAACCATAACTTCTTATCCAGCCAGTAATAAATATGCTGCTTAACTATACGTATTAACTATACGTTGACTTTTAATGACACTACACGATGTATTGGAAATACAACTTTCATTTATTCCAAATGGAACAGAATTGGTAATAATTAGTCGCTGGGAATGTACATACAAGGAATATTCATTTAATGAGATATGAATAGAGAACGCCTGATCCCGACATTATTATCGAATATAATCTCAAATGTTTTGTAGTTTATAGAATTTCCAAGCAATTAAATTGTTACCAATCACGATACAAATTAATCGGAGAATAACTAGGAGACAGTGACATCACCCATCTGTCTAATACACAAACTAAGTGCCAGTTATGGACCTTATTAATAATAAAATTAATGTCTGTACAGTATTACTTTTACTATTTCTCATTGACTGTAGACCCGTACATTTCAGGTTTAGTTTAAAATTAATTAATTCTCCACAATTGTCGGTTTACCTCGCGATGTCGTACTCCCTCGCTAAGACGTACGGCATCAAGACGCATGTCCACGCTAGTACACGGAACTGCTCGGTACATCAACTGTTTAAAACAACAGGGACATTTCTACTTAGACCTAAGCATCAATTAAAAACACGCATCCAGCGTAATCGGCACACATTCATCTGTTTAGTGGCAAGCATTTGAAGTGACCCTACAACAAACACGAGACTTTTCTTCAGTTAATTCTAAGTGTAGTAGGCAAACGGACCGAGCGGAGAAAGTAGTGGGGGCACGTCGACGGGTTTGCTCTCACCAAATGCTTTGTGTTCTTGTCAACGTCCCCGCAACGTCTCCGCAACACACAGCAGCGGGTCAAGAGCAGATGGTTGACTTTGAAATTACCTTGGGCTAAACTATTTGATGCTAACAATCCAAAGCATTTCTGGATTTTGATTTTGATTCCTGGCTTGTATAATTACTCTAGTTGCGCGTTTCACCGTCGTTGTTTGTTCCGCAGCATGCAAACCCAGGCGGAATGGAGTTCACGGCAACAGAGGCAGGCTCTGGACATTTCGTAAAGCCCATTTAAAAAAAATACAGATTGTCGCTATGCTAACACGACATTGCTCAATAAATATAAACAAGTAAAACAACTATAATTACTAGTAATTACTCACTGTGTTTGTTCCACGAGAACACGTCACAATCGTTGTTTATCATGGGCAGGTAAAAAGATTTTGTTGCGTGGCTTTTTATGACTAAAAGTTCGGATTATTACAAATATAGCTCTGTATATTACATAAGAAAAATAATGACGAGCATAGGTATAATCTCTACGTAGTGTTTAATTTAAATATCTTTTTATTCGCAATGGAAAAGGATTTGATACAGGTTTTACCAACTTAGAAAAACGTCCACTCCTGAGTATATATCCATAATATTCATTTCAATGATATAACATAGCACAGAAGATGAGATGTACAAAAGAGGAAAGAGAAATATAAATTAAATGAAAATGTATTTACATATGCATAAAAAGCTGTATTAGTATGTTATGTATTAGTCCTTGAAGGGTTTAAATATTCTCATCTTAAAAACACTCTGATATCCAGGAAGCCGTTTTATACCAAATACATATTTAGTGATATTGAAAACCTCAATAACTAACAATATTTGAAAACTAAGTTACATGTGAAGTAATACTATAACTTAAAATTTAACGATATTTCAAGAAAGTTACTTTCGTCTTTGCTATTAAAGTTGTGTGGACAATCCCAGTTTTGGGCATTCTGTGTTGGCATAGGGACTGTTTAGCTTCGTAATACAACTGCCCGATAGACGAGAGCTTGTAGACATCCAAAATAATGCTGAAATTAAACATAAAGTATTGACACTAAGCAAACGTAGTTTGAAAAAGCTATGTGCACTACAACACAACAGCAAAGTCTGGGATTATATAGGGGTCCTATTTTGGATTACATAAGAGTCCAATCTTGGATTAAATAGGTGTCCTATCTGGGATTATATAGGTGCGCAAATGTCTAGGGTTATATATATATATATATATATATATATATATATATATATGTGTGTGTGTGTGTGTGTGTGTGTGTGTGTGTGTGTGT